>JANAVB010028510.1:0-49852 GCA_029216955.1 Iris pallida
CATCGATCATTCAACTGATCGATCAACTCGATCAATCGGATCAAAATTGATCAAATCGAAAACAAGGGAAAAATAAGATCAATGAGAACTTACTCCGCCGTCGTTGTCACCGGCTAGGTGCACACCAAGGGAGAATGAAGAAGTGATCGGAAGGATCCACCACCCGCTGCAACTTCTCCGTCGCTTGTCGACCAGATCGCTTGATCGTTGACGGCGAGTCTGTGGTGGAGACGCGGTAAAGGAGATCTACAGTTGACACCCCCGCATAGAAGTCAGAGCCACCCGCTATAGAAACTGATCCGAGCCGTGACATCTCGGAGTACTTCACAGTCGTCGGATCCGTCACTCTGATCAATCGCTTGCCGCCGCGGGATCTGTCTGCCGCCGATGGAGATCTGCTAGTCGCCGGTGAAGGAATTCGCCGCCATGGTCGCCGTGGTGTGGAGAAATGAGCCGAAGAAGATCCTCGTCTTCGTTGCTACCGATCTACGCAAAAAATATGGTTAGGGTTAGGGTTCGGCCTAAGGAAAATTTGGGGAAAAAAATAGAAAGAGCTCTGAAGAAAAATGAGCTCTCTCTCATCATTTGAATAAAGAAACTTTAACAGTTAGCCCCTTCCACCAAAAGGAGTTTAACAATTGAGCCCTTCCCTTATCACTTATTACATGAACTACAAAAATGTTAGAGAGGTGGTTGAGAGTTTGTTAGGGAGTGCGGACCACTCCAAATTGGTTACAATTAATTACTTAATTATCACTCATTCGACAAATTCAAAATTTCCCTCCAAGCATTTATGAAACTTTATTATTCAAATTTTGTTTAAAACTCAAATTTATGATTTAGGGAAAAGATAAATTTTTAAATCCAAAAATTAGGAAAGTGGGGTTACCCTGTTGGTTTTCTTTGGCCAGATCTCGTAGAAGAGCCTGAAGATCCAGCTTTCTTTCCTGATGATGGTGAATACTAGAAGCATGATGTCGGAGGACTCGAATGGGTTTCTTCTCCACCACTCTTTTGTACTTGGTGTTGAGCCAGCGGCACTGTTCAGTCGTATGTTCTGGACATTTAGTTTCCTTCACATAATTATAATTAATCAGACTGCAGCTGACTATGGTTATGTACTTTTGACTCTTTATGCTAGTTGTATTTTGTAAGGCTAGTTCTTATGATCATTTTGATAAATCATTGGGGATGCCTTACTGGTTTATCTTATATGCTCATTACACTACAAAAATTCATCGATTTAGCGAAGGCTATATCCGTCAAAAATCCGTCGGTAAATGTAATTACCGACGGATGGTCGACGGATATTGGTTAAAAAAGGTCGTCGGGAAAAGTCTCGTCGCTAACTATAATCCGTCGGCAAGTAGTCGCCCAGCGACGAATTAGCGACGGACTGCCGTCAACCATACTCGTGCAGTTTGCGACGACTCGCCGACGAATTACCGTCAAATCACGTATCAAAAGAAGTAATGACGTATCACTTATCGACGGACATATCCGTCGCTACTTGGTCGGTAACTGCGTATCAGAGAGTTTCTGATACGCAAAATCCATCGCGAATGGTCGCTAAGTTTTGACGAAGCCGCGACAGAATACCGACGGAATATCTGTCGACCCTGTTCTGTGAATTATTCATATTTCTAGAACATTGGCGACGGATAATCTGTCGTTACTCCGTCGTGCGTCATCGCTAAACCGTCGCCAACCGGTCGACATTATAGCGACGGACTATCCATCGCCAATGTTTGACCGACTACTAGCGACGGCATACCTACGTAATATCCGTCGGTCCTATCCGGTGAATCTTTCATAATTCCAGAACCTTGGCGACGGATATTCCGTCGACGTTTAGTCGTGCATCCGTCGCTAACTGAGAATCGCTAGCGACGGCATACCGACGTAATATCCGTCGGCCCAATCCTGTGAATCTTTCATAATTCCAAAACCTTGGCGACGGATATTCCGTTGCCGTTTAGTTGCGCATCCGTCACTACCTAGGAATCTCCCAGTTAGCGACGGATAATCCGTCGAAAATTGGTCGCCAGTCCGTCGGTATCTGGGAAATTTTTGAAAAAAAATAGCATAAAATTGGGCATTCACAATTCCAATATACAAAACACATAAATAATCCAAGCAATTCCAATATACACAATTCCAATATACAAAACACACAAACAATTCCAACACACAAATAAACACACAAAAACACACAAATAATCCCAAGCATTCAAATTGTTCACACAAATATCAATAATTAAACACAAATATTCAATATTCAATATTTACAAACAAAATAATCCCAACAATACAAACATCAACGACGAGGGGTGCGATCGTCCGCTGGTGGTGGTACTCCCTGCTGCGACCGTCTCATATACTCCTCCACCAAGTACGGCGGCAATCCCTCCAAGACATAGTGTAGTGCCCGTCCCTACATCGTGCCCCGTCTCCGTCTACGGGGTGCACGAGAAAGGAACACTGTCGCTATCGATTCGGTCGGGACCGATAGGTCGGAATCGGCCGAGTCGATCGAACGGGAACGGTTGAATTAAGATCCATTCCACGTTATGGAATGGCTTCTTCGGAACCAAGTCCCATATTCAGCGGGTTGTGCCTCGAGGATTGGCTCTGCGGTTGAGTCGGGAGAGACCTCCGTTGCTCTGGATTTCATGCCGCACTTAATTTGGCTTTGGCTTTGGTTTTCGTGAATGCGTTTTCGTAAATGTTTTTGATGGGTTTTCGTGAGACATTTTCGAGCTTCGCATTCATATCGAATATCCTTGAATTATACAGTGTTCTAATCAGTTACTTATGCGATTGCAGGTGATCGTGTAGGCGACGTCAGCACAGCCAACCGGTCGCTCGCTTGAAACAAGGCTAAGGCGAGTGGCTGACCTCCTTCGTCTCGTCTCTCTACTTCAAAACTCAATATATGAAGTAAATGAATGCTTGTCATAATAGTATAGAATCAAAGAAATCGTGGCACGATTCTTCACGAAACACTTGCTATCAAACTGCCGGTTTTGAAAATGGAAAACGTGTTTCTTACGCAAATCCACTTAGCCTATGCAAAACAATGAATGAATCGATTAACGTTTATCGCAACGATACGGTCAAGTAAGTAAATTAACTAAGTCCAAAGGAAAACGGTCATTGGACAACTTGTCGACAAGGTGAAGTTTCCTCGAACGGTTGCCTAGGCCAAGGGACCGATTCGGCCGGGAGGAACGAGTGTAGCAGCGCCAACCCTTCATCGGCACGAGTTATGCGGGCACTTTCGCATAGGGCTCGCTACCCGACGCGAAAGGGGCATCGTCTAACCAAATGCTATAGTTCGCGATGGCTTGACATTGCCAGTGGCCTTCATACCCCCTTCACTGCTTAACAGGTGCACGGGACACGGAAGGAACATGAAAGATGCTTGCCTCAAAACATGTTAACATGCAAATCGAACAGGATGGTTAGAAAGATCATTGAAATAGTTAGCTAACATGTTTACAAACTTCTTGAATCAAATGCAGAGCTTGGATTTAATTAGCCATTCGCCAGTACATGTGTTTCGTGCTGATCCTCGTTCTTTGCAGGTCCCGCGAACCAGGAAGGACGCGCCAGCTAGCTCGGTGGTGTTCGTGACTTTTGAAGCTTCGGCCGTGCGTCGAAGACTTACTCTGCGACTCCACTTTTGAAGGCTCTCGACAGTCCAAGGAAAATGACTCAGCGTCCCTCCCATCCAGGTCAATGGAGTACTTGTGCATATTGAGGGATGTGTGCAATGTATGGAACGCTATCTCATCGGCACTCTTTTGTAATCGAGTCATGTTGTAGCCCGTGCGGCAATGAGTCTTGTATCGGAGTCTGTAAAAGATGTTCATTATCAATAAAGATCAAGTTTCCTTTACTTATTGTGTGTATCAATTTGTTTGCGTACTCTCTTAGATCTCGTGTCTCGGATTACCTTATGACTAGGCCTTGTGCGATCGCAAATTAGGTTCGCACGGCATCACGCCGGGGGACGACTATCGATTCGACGGGATCGGGGCGTGACATAATGGTATCAGAGCACGTCTTTACGTCCTTGGCCTCCAGTATCGAGTTTTAGTCTCCAACCGTTGACCTCGTGTCGATAAGAAGAGTTGTTCCATACGCTGAACCCAGGACATTTTCTGAAACTAACGAGAGTTGCCTTTCCTTTTTCCCTGCAGTTACGAGAGCTCAGGCGGAATACGAGACGAGCGCTTCCAACGGCTCGAGTGCTTCTAGGCCCGAGCATTCCGTCAACCCAACGGGAATGACGCCTACTGTAGCCGGAACTTTAGGCGACCCGATGCAACGTATGCTGCAGATGCTTGAAATGCAGCAACGTCAAAACGAGCTCCATTGTCAGCAAGCGGAGGCTCGTCAGACTCAATTCGAGAATCGGTTCGAGGCTCAATTCAAGCTGCAGCAGCAGCAGCTGAATACCCTCCAGCAAATTGTACAGTCGGTGGACAACAACAACAATTCAACGATGACACCTACCGTGACCCATCCTGCGGTTCGATCCAACGAAGCTGAACCAGAGGCGCCCGTGCTCTCACCTGCAGCACCGAGAAGTTCTAACTTCGACGTGTCAAAATTCACTAAAAGCTGCCACACTTCCTTCAACGGCACAGAAGATCCCTCGGTGGCGATCGACTGGTTGGAGGAGCTGGAAGAAAAGTTCAAGCTTCTGGGTGTCGAGGACTCGAAGAAAGTCGCGTGTGCTCAACTTCTACTTCGAATGAACGCGCACGATTGGTTGGCTGTGCAGAAGCGGGCTATTCGACGTGAAGACGAGCCGGCGGCGATCTCATGGGCGACATTCAGAAATGCGTTCGAGAACGAATATCTTTCTGCAGCCGTGCGACAGGAAAAAGAAAATGAGTTCATGCAGTTGACGCAAGGAAATATGACTGTACGACAATATGCGGCCAAATTCAACAAACTGGCCAAGTTTGCTGGAGAATATTTACCTACCACTGCAAGTCGAGCAAAACGATTTATAGTGGGCCTGCGTTCCACTATTCGTGCTCATGTCTCGGTGCCGGAATACAAAACTGTGGGCGAGGCACTCAACCACGCCATCCGTCTGGAGTCCGAGTATCCTCCTACTACTACCGGCGCTGTTAATTTTAATAACAAATGCCATAGTAATGCTGGAGGCAACAACGCACATAAGCGTCAATATCGCGGCAACCAGAAGAAGGAGCGGATGGTCTGTAATTTCTGCCACAAGGACGGGCACCTGGACACTGAGTGCCGACTTAAGCACAGAGTCTGTTTCGCATGCGGCAAAAGAGATCACCTCGTAAGGGACTGCCCGGAAGCTACGTCGAACCAACGCCCCCCGCAACATCAACAAAACCGAGGCCAAGCACCTCGGGCTCCACCGACCGTACAACAGAATGGTCAAGAACGTCGCCCCAATGCTTAGGGCCGCGTCTACGCCATGACTCGGGACGAAGCGCTTGCATCTGATACAGTCGTGACAGGTATACTGCAATTCAATAATAAACATGCTCGTGTATTGTTTGATTCAGGTGCCACACATAGTTTTATATCGGCGGACTTTGCCGTCGAGCACAAGTTTTCCTTGACACCACTGGGCCTCGACCTCATTGTTAACGTACCGTCGGGCATGCCACTACTTACAAATCTAGTCTGCGGAGACGGAATCATCTGTATAGGTGGTCAAAAGGTCAGTCTCGATGCGATAGTTCTAAATATTAAGGACTACGATATCATTCTGGGGATGGATTGGCTCGGTCCCTGCAACACAACCATAGACTGCGCTGAAAAGAAGGTCACATTTCGCATACCTGGAGTGCCTGAATTCTGCTACTCGTGTGGTGAGGCATCGCTGACCTGCATGGTGATCTCTGAAATATCTGCTCGACGGATGCTGCATTCCGGGTGCGAAGGCTATCTAGCTTTCGTTCGAGACATGCGACAGGATGGTGCAAACGCGGGTCATACCGACGTTGTGGAAGAATTCTCCGATGTGTTCCCGGACGAGCTGTCCGGCATACCGCCCGATCGAGAGATTGAGTTCACTATCGATACCTTCCCCGACACTCGACCGATCTCGAAGACCCCGTACAGAATGGCCCCTGCAGAGCTTAAAGAACTCAAGGTGCAGTTACAAGAATTGCTCGACAAAGGATTCATCCAACCCAGCGTCTCGCCCTGGGGAGCGCCCGTGCTGTTTGTCAAGAAGAAGGATGGCTCTATGCGTCTTTATATCGACTACCGCGAGCTGAACAAAGCCACCGTCCAGAACAAATACCCCTGCCCCGCATAGATGATCTGTTTGATCAGCTTCAAGGAGCCACGGTGTTCTCTAAAATTGATCTGCGTTCAGGTTACCATCAACTCAAGATCAAGCCGGACGATGTGCCAAAGTCTGCCTTCCGCACTCGATACGGCCATTACGAGTTCCTGGTAATGTCGTTCGGCCTAACGAATGCCCATGTCGCTTTCATGGATTTAATGAATCGAGTGTTTCGACCATTCCTCAACAAGTTCGTAGTAGTCTTTATCGACGATATACTCGTCTACTCGAAGAATAGGCAACAACACACTGAGAATCTGCGGACCGTGCTTCAGACCCTTCGAGAAAATCAACTATACGCGAAGCGAAGAAGAAATATGAATTCTGGCTTAGCAGCGTCGCATTCCTCGGACACATCATTTCTGCTGAAGGCATTGCGGTCGACCCAAAAAAAGTTGAAGCCGTTGTCGATTGGAAACGGCCAGCGTCCGTCGACAAGATTCAAAGTTTCCTTGGCCTAGCGGGATACTACCGACGTTTCGTGAAAGACTTCGCGAAGATCGCATCGCCTCTGACTCGCCTCACCCAGAAAGGAGTCGTATTTGACTGGTCAGACGACTGCGAAACTTCATTCCAAGAATTAAAGCAACGGCTCGTCTCGGCCCCGATACTCGCACTTCCAGAAGGGACTGAGGGTTTCCAGATATTCAGCGACGCGTCCGGTCAGGGCTTGGGGTGTGTGCTGATACAGCGGAACAAGGTGATATCTTTTGCTTCCCGACAGCTAAAGCCGCACGAGAAAAATTATCCCACGCACGACCTGGAGTTAGCGGCGATTGTGTTTACGTTGAAATTGTGGCGTCACTATCTCTATGGCGTGGCATGCACGATCTATACCGATCACAAGAGCCTCAAGTATCTATTCACGCAGAGGGAACTGAACTTGCGGCAGAGGCGCTGGCTTGAACTGATCAAGGATTACGACTTGACTATCGACTATACGCCGGGAAAGGGAAATGTTGTGGCAGACGCCTTGAGTCGTAAGTACATTGCCTCGTTATCTATCGACCCCAGATTGCTACGTGACCTAGAAGAGATGGGCATCGAGCTCCGAGTCAGATTCCAGAATGTACAGTTGGCAAAGTTGCAGTTAGAGCCGAGCTTGCTTGATAAGATCAAGACCGCTCAGACGGACGATCCATACCTGAAGAAAGTGCGAGAGCTAATCTCGACGGGCAGGACGACCGACTTTGCGGAAGACAAAACCGGCGTGCTTCGATTGAAGGGTAGGCTATGCGTTCCGGACAATTTAGAACTCAGAAAGGAGATCCTGTCGGAGGTGCACTATGCGAAATATACCTTGCATCCCGGTAGCACGAAGATGTACAAGGACCTCCGTACAAACTTCTGGTGGCACGGGATGAAAAGAGATGTGGCACTCTTCGTGTCGCAATGCATGGCCTGTCAGCAGGTGAAAGCTGAGCACCAAAGACCGGGCAGGGAGATGCAGAATCTGGCGATTCTAGAATAGAAGTGGCAGCACGTGTGCATGGATTTCATTGTTGGTCTGCCGAAGACGCCGTGGAGAAATGATGCTATCTGGGTCATCGTCGATCGATTAACCAAGTCAGCGCATTTTATTGCCATCAAAGTTACTTGGAGCGTTGATTGCCTGGCGCAGATATATCTTGATAAGATAGTACAGCTGCACGGAGTTCCAGTATCCATCGTCTCAGATCGGGATTCACGGTTCATGTTACGATTCTGGAGTAGCCTTCAGTCGGCGCTAGGTACCAAGTTGCAGTTCAGCTCAGCTTACCATCCTCAGACCGACGGCCAAACGGAGTGCGTCAATCAGATCCTCGAAGACATGCTACGACTCTGCGCAATTGACTTCAAATCAAGCTGGGACAATCATCTACCGCTGGCCGAATTTGCATACAACAATAGCTATCAATCCAGCATTCAAATGGCGCCGTATGAAGCCTTGTACGGGCGCAAGTGCCGATCACCCATTTGCTGGGACGAAGTCAGAGAGCGGCAGATTCTCGGTCCGGAACTGATTGAACAGACCGTGCAGAAGATTCGGCTCATTCGGGAAAGATTAAAGACCGCACAGAGTCGTCAGAAAAGCTATACGGATGTTCATCGTCGCCCCCTCGAGTTTTAAGTAGGCGATCACGTATTTCTCAAAGTGTCGTCCATGCGGGGAGTTACTCGGTTCGGCGCGAAGGGAAAATTGAGTCCAAGATTCGTTGGGTCGTTCGAAATACTCGAGCAGGTCGCCCCAGTGGCCTATAAAATTGCCTTACCGCCGGCACTTGAAGGTGTACACAATGTCTTCCATGTCTCTCAACTGCGGAAGTATGTGCACGACCCGAGCCACGTGGTAGATTTTGGCCAGCTGGAGC
Organism: Iris pallida; assembly: GCA_029216955.1. Lineage (NCBI taxonomy): Eukaryota > Viridiplantae > Streptophyta > Magnoliopsida > Asparagales > Iridaceae > Iris > Iris pallida. The sequence continues at coordinate 8,704 of JANAVB010028510.1, forward strand.
TAAAGTCTGACTTATCCTACGTCGAAGAGCCAGTTCAAATCATAGAACGCAAGGATAAGCTGCTGCACAATCGAGCGATCCCTCTCGTCCGCGTCCTCTGGAGGAACCATTCGGTCGAAAAGTCGACGTGGGAGCTTGATCGGAAATGAAGGAGAAATTTTCTTCGTTATTCTCGTAGAGGTTGGTTCTATCTTTAAGTTTCGAGGACGAAACTTTTTATTAGTTGGTTATGGTGTAGTGCCCCGTCCCTACATCGTGCCCCATCTCCGTCTACGGGGTACGCGAGAAAGGAACACTGTCGCTATCGATTCGGTCAGAACCGATAGGTCGGAATCGGCCGAGTCGATCGAACGGGAACAGTTGAATTAAGATCCATTCCACGTTATGGAATGGCTTCTTCGGAACCAAGTCTCATATTCAGCGGGTTGCGCCTCGAGGATTGGCTCTGCGGCTGAGTCGGGAGAGACCTCCCGTTGCTCTGGTTTCATGCCGCACTTGATTTGGCTTTGGCTTTGGTTTTCGTGAATGCGTTTTTCGTGAATGTTTTCGATGGGTTTTCATGACGCATTTTCGAGCTTCGCATTCATATCGAATATCCTTGAATTATACAGTATTCTAATCAGTTGCTTATGCGATTGCAGGTGATCGCGTAGGCGACGTCAGCGCAGCCAACCGGTCGCTCGCTTGAAACAAGGCTAAGACGAGTGGCTGACCTCTTTCGTCTCGTCCCTCTACTTCAAAACTTAATATATGAAGTAAATGAATGCTTGTCATAATAGTGTAGAATCAAAGAAATCGTGGCACGATTCTTTACGAAACACTTGCTCTCAAACTGCCAGTTTTGAAAATGGAAAACGTGTTTCTTACGCAAATCCACTTAGCCTATGCAAAACAATGAATGAATCGATTAACGTTTATCGCAACGATACGGTCAAGTAAGCAAATCAACTAAGTCCAAAGGAAAACGATCATTGGACAACTTGTCGACAAGGTGAAGTTTCCTCGAACGGTTGCCTAGGCCAAGGGACCGATTCGGCCCGGGAGGAACGAGTGTAGCAGCGCCAACCCTTCATCGGCGTGAGTTATGTAGGCACTTTCGCACAGGGCTCGCTACCCGACGCGAAAGGGGCATCGTCTAACCAAATGCTATAGTCCGCGATGGCTTGACATTGCCAGTGGCCTTCATACCCCCTTCACTGCTTAACAGGTGCACGGAAGGAACATGATAGATGCTTGCCTCAAAACATGTTAACATGCAAATCGAACAGAATGGTTAGAAAGATCATTAAAATAGTTAGCTAACATGTTTACGAAACTTCTTGAATCAAATGCAGAGCTTGGATTTAATTAGCCATTCGCCAGTACATGTGTTTCATGCTGATCCTCGCTCTTTGCAGGTCCCGCGAACCAGGAAGGACGCGCCAGCTAGCTCGACGGCGTTCGTGACTTTTGAAGCTTCGGCCGTGCGTCGAAGACTTACTCTGCGACTCCACTTTTGAAGGCTCTCGACAGTCCAAGAAAAATGACTCAGCGTCCCTCCCATCCAGGTCAATGGAGTACTTGTGTATATTGAGGGATGTGTGCAATGTATAGAACGGCTATCTCATCGGCACTCTTTTGTAATCGAGTCATGTTGTAGCCCGTGCGGTAATGAGTCTTGTATCGGAGTCTGTAAAAGATGTTCATTATCAATAAAGATCAAGTTTCCTTTACTTATTGTGTGTATCAATTTGTCTGCGTGCTCTCTTAGATCTCGTGTCTCGGATTACCTTATGACTAGGCCTTGTGCGATCGCAAATTAGGTTCGCACGGTATCACGCCCGGGGGACGACTATCGATTCGACGGAATCGGGACGTGACACATAGCCTGAAAGTTGGCGCAGCTGCTCTGGCGTCATCATGTCAAGGAGGGCCGTCAAAGTAGGAGGCAGTATGATAGGGGAAGTAGGGTCAAAAGAAAGATGCTCGACGGAAGAAGGACCGGCAGCACTAGAAGGACCGCCAGCACCAGTAGAAGGACCCAGGTACGTGGACAACTATGTCCGAATCTCCGACACCGCCTCGTTCAGATGCGCAAGATGGGATGTCACTTACTTCTCCAAATCTCTCAAATGGGTACATCTATCGTTCAGATGAGCCAATATAACGAGTGTAAGTGTAGTCACTTACTTCTTCAAATCTCTCACTTCTTGTATGTCACAATTTAACAAGACATATCGGTGAGCGACATCATACTCATCGTCAGTCAACCACCATTTCTTACTAGCCCCAACAGGCTTGCCCCATACATTGAATATACCTTCATCCTCAACGTCCTCGTCATTCCTTTGAGGTCTATTTCAATTTGTCTTAACATGAGTATCGAAATAAATGGAGCAGAAGTTTGATACCTCCTCAATAAGATATGCTTCGTATAACGAAGCCTCTATATGAGCCTTGTTGCCAACTTTCTTCTTTAAGTGGTGTAGGTATCTAGAGAGAAAAATTATCAATGTAGTTAAAAATGAATTCAACTTAAATTATATAGATTTTTATGTACCTCTCAAATGGGTACATCCATCGATAATGAACAGATGCACCGACACGGACTTCGTATGCTAGATGAATCGATAGATGGTCCATGCTGTCGAAGAAGCCCGGAGGAAATATTTCTCTAACTTACAAATTGTTAACACAATCTTCTCCTCAAGTTCAACCATGCGTTGCACCGTCAACTTAGTTGAACAAATATCCCTGAAGAATGTAGATAGCTCGGCTAACGGAACCCATACAGAAGAAGGCAACAATTCTCTCAACGCAATGGGCAGTAATCTTTCCATAAATACGTGGCAGTCATGACTCTTCATTCCCATTAGCTTGCGTTCATTGAGATCAACGCATCTAGACAAATTTGACACATAGCCGTCGAAAAATCTTAAAGTAGATATCCACTTGCAGATTATTAATCTATCTTTCTTGCTCAATGTGTATTGTGCTACCGGCTTAGTTAATTGTCCACCAGCTCCCCTTTGTATCAAGTTTAGATGAGAACGCTTGCATAACTCGGCAATGCCTTGTCTTGCTTTTGGATTGTTCTTCGTCTTTCCTTTAATATCCATGACGGTATTGAAGACATTATCGAACACATTTTTTTCGATATGCATGACATCAAGATTATGCCTAATTATAAGATTATCTTTCCAATAAGGCAAGTCCCAGAAGATACTCCGTTTGGTCCAGTTATGGTTTTGTCCGAACCCCTCGACACAATTGTTCGATGGATCTTTAATTACGGAGGGCAAGTCCTTTACATCATCCCAAATATCATATCCCGACAATCTGGCAGGCGGATGAAAAAATTCTTATTTTTCAGCTCTGAACGCGTCCTTGTTCTTTCTCCAAGGATGACTCGCGGACAGAAATTGACGGTGACAGTCAAAGAAAGAAGTTTTTCCTCCATACTTAAGGCAGAACGCCTTACTATTTTCCATGCATATCGGACAAGACATCCTGTCGTGAGTACTCCATCCCGACAGCATACCGTATGCTGGAAAATCATTTATTGTCCACACCAGTGAAGCTCTCATCTGAAAGTTATGTTTTCTGGAAATATCATAGGTCGCGACGCCGATCTCCCACAGCTGTTTAAGCTCATCCACCAACGGCTGTAAATATATATCGATGTTCTTCATCGAATTTTTGGGACCCGATATGATAGCTGTCAAGAACATATAAGGAGTCTTCATACACATCCATGGTGGCAGATTATAAGGGGTAAAATGATCAGCCAGCAGGAGTATTAAGATTTCGACTGCCCGAAAGGGGCGAAGCCATCAGAACATAGCGCCAACCGTACATTTCTAGGCTCTGCAGCAAAATCTGGATGACACAAGTCAAAATGTTTCCACGCCTCTCCGTCCGAAGGATGTGACAATTCTCCATCGTCCTTTGTGCGTTCTTCGTTGTGCCACGTCATGTGTTCAGCTGTATTCAGAGATATATACATCCTCTGCAAGCGCTTCGTGAACGACAAGTAATACATATACTTGTAAGGATGTCGTTTTCTAGTTGACTTTCCTTTTCTCTTTACTGGCTTGTAACGATCCGCATTACAGAAGCTACAACTTTCTATGTCCTCCTTCTCCTTGTAGCAATATGCAACCGTTGCGACAACAATCTATCTTATCGTACCCTAGTCCCATTTTTGGACCATCATTGACTTGTAGAAGTTTTTTGTGAGCTCTTTTGATTCCTTCGGTAAGATCTCTCTCGCTAGTTGTGTAATCCGATCATAGCAAGCTTGTGGCAAATTAAAATCAGACTTTATGCTCAACAACCGTATCGTCACTGACAGTACGGAATGAGTATCACAACCAGGATGTAGAGGAGTATCTGCATCCTGAAACTTATCATAGAACTCCTTCGCCTCGGGATTAGGATCCTCTGGATCAAAATTAGGCCTTGTCATATCGTACACCATATCTCGTGCAAGATTCTGCAGGTCTCCATAATCAACAGAGCATCCTTCATCTTCGATGACAAAATCTGTTACAGCATTATTATTAAAAGCATAAGTAGCAGCATTCGTAACCTGTTCTGCATATTGTTTACCTTGCAATGACAACATGTCATAATCACGTACAAAATCCTTACGGGTCAAATGATCTCTCACAATCACCACTTCTTCGTAACGTCTATTGCGACAATTACGACATGGACACTTGATTTTGGTATTGTCCATGTACTGAGCTTTGCTCATGGCATACTTAAGAAACACTTCCACGCCTACCTGAAAATCGCCACTCACACCTATTCTGCTCTTGTGTTGTCGTTTGTACATCCATGTACGATCAAAGAAGTAACGATCCATCGCAGATTGGAGGTAAAAATATGTATCATAAGACTAACAGAATTACTATATAATCATGTACTCACCAATAACCGGATGTAACTGGAGTCACCAGATCGTGATTGGCCAGTTATAGTAACATACATGCTTCTTTTCCACCAGGAAAAGTGAGATTGAAAAGGAAGCATGTATGTTCTGTAACTGGCCAGATACGCTCTCGTGACTCTCTTGCAATGGTAATCTAGCTCTAGAAGAGAGAAATCCAAGTACAGTTGTTACTAAACCTTCCACCATACTAATCTGATACTGCCGATACTAATCCAATATGCCGATACCTATCGGATATGGCCGATACCGAATCGATAAGGCCAATACGAATCCTAGCTATACGACCGATACATATTGGATAGGACGATACCAACCGATACGGCCTATATCCAACCGATACGGCCTATATCCAACCGATACTTAACCAACATCTCGGGATCTCAATATCGCAAACCAACATTCTTAGGGTCTCGAAAGCAGTAGCCAGCACACATGAGTCAATTCACCAATTCTGTTGAACTCATCCTTCAATTATTTCATTCCCAATTCTTTTCCAACATCACATGCAATTCTCAACTTGTTGCAGCATACATAGCCACTTTCCTTTATTCCCACATTTCCAAACAGCATTCACAATATAGCATACTATGGCATCGAGTCATTGTTGGGTTATTTGTGTCCAAACCAACAACAATCATTCATTTAGGGGCATCACAATGTATATAGGCTTATTGTATGGAACATCCAGTGAGCAGCCAAGAGGGTCAACGAACTTTCAAGCACAGATAACATAAGGATGATTACCGAACAACAAAAGCATAATCGCGGAAGCAATCTTTGATTTAATCACGGAAGCAACGTTGAGTGATCGCAGAAGCAACTTTGGTTAATCGTCGATGCAACTTTGATTTGAAACGAATCAAAGAAGAGACCAAGGACGTAAAGCCATGCTCTGATACCAATTTGTCACGCCCCGATTCGTAGAGTCATTTATTGACATATTTTATCTCTTAGAATCGATCGTCCTCGCCCGGCGTGATGCCGTACAAGTCTGGTATTGCACTTGTACAAGGCAAAGATGGTACATAGGTGATAATTCTTCAAATAGGAACACATTGCAGCGGCAGAAGCATACAAATTGAAGTTAGTGAGGACAATCTTTCTCATTGAATAGAAGTACCTCACTTCTTTATGGCAGCAGAGATAAAAGGATAACTTGAAGTCACACAGAGATATATAGAACTATATTTGCTTTATTGATAATTGAAGAAGAGTACAAGACTTGTATTGAAGTACAATGTTTACAGCACATCTCACTTTACATTGAAAGCCAACTGAACAATGCTATACAGCTTACATTTGATATTTGGATACATTTGAATTATAACTCGATATACCGACTTGGCTTACAATCTCACTGGTACAACTGATTACAATGTTCCATACATTATGCCCTTTATAAACAGAAGACATCATCTTGTGCAAGGAGAGCTTCTGTATGCCCAACAAATCTTCGATGCCGCGGGACCAATCAAGCCAATCTTCATGTGTAGAATATCCCAAGCACGAGCCCTGCCCACAAAACGTGGGTCAGTACATCATCTATGTACTGGCGAGCAGAATCCAACCCACTCTCATAAACCAACATTAAAGTGATCATTTAAGCAAGCATTTATTAGTATGATCTTTCTACTTGGGGCCTAGCATCAGTTTACAGTTCATGGGTAATAATCAGAGTGAAGCATGTAAACATATTCTTTATAGCATTCATGTGGACATATCATTATAGCATTTCTTGGTGTTATCATGTAAAGGCATCATTGAGGCATACTAAGTATTATCATAAAAAGGCATCATTGAGGCATCGTTAACATTAGCATCTTAAACAATGTTATAACAGTTCTCACCTTAAGCATCACTTAGCATGTATGTTGTGTTTGAACAATGATTATAGCATGGCATCTTTCTAGCATACTGAATTTAACATGTTAAGCAGGATCTCATACTGAAAGGCTATATACAGCATCATTTACTTATTTGGAACGTAAGCACGCAAGTTAAACCAACACATATATTGAATTATCACATTTAAGTGATTTCTTACCGATAGCCGACTCCCTCGTACCTGCATAAAATACAGGATAATATGATATTCTTACTCTGTCTGCACAAAACATTCATTAGCATGCATCCTGACTACATGACCACTGGTGGTTGTGCACCATGTCGACGTGCCATATAGGACTTCATAGGGTATGGGATGTGCCCTTCACCAGGTTGCAAGCCCGAATGAGGATCCCAATACCGTGCTACCAAAGCACCAATTCCTCCTAGGCCGACTCGATCCCACCGCCGCGGGTACCGTTCGAGGAAATCCTTGTATACAAGTACGTCTATGGTCATGCGAATGCGTGTCCGACCCGATCGTGTTCGAAGTCGCATTATACAAAAATAAGATAAGAAAGGCAACAGTTCATCATCTCATCTTTCCAATATTTCCACCTGTTCACTTGGTGATCTCAATGATCCCAAGCCTCATCATTTCTTATTGCATCAATCGTTGTAACATTTCTCATATCATTCCTTTCTAAGAGGAACAAATAACATTTCATTCATATCGATAGGACCTGCATCATTTCATTCCTATCAAAGGGACAATATTCTTTCTTTCATTTCTTATAAGGAAACAGGCAACAGCAACAGTTATGTAGAAGGTACATGGTTCCAGTGTTTCATTCAATTCTTTGTGTTAATAGCATAGCCAGTTCATTACTCATGTATCATTCTCGTAGCATCTCATTACTCAAGTATCATTACTTATACATTATTAACCGAAGGGACGTTATCAATTCATTTCAAGCATCAAGTCGCATTAGCAGTTCGAGTGTGATTCCTTCAGCAGTTCAATAATTCTTAACATAAGCATCTCTATATTATTCGGCAACCAAAACAAGGGACATTTAGGGACAATTCATAGTATCACATTATTCCATTTATTAAGCATGCAGGAATAAGGAGGAAGGAGGACAGTTCCACTTGCCTGCATAAAAGGGTCTTCCTGCTCCAAATTCCGCTAAGCATAGCTCCACCAGCGAGCCACGTTCCAATATCCATTCCGTCTAGCCAGCTAAGAGAGACTGCATCAGTCTCAATTCTCCTGATTTCCAACATAAGTCACGGTCCAACATTCTGATAGCATCCAACAAGCCAACCCAAATGTCTCGTGCGGAGCGGGGCATTACACCCCCCGGGCTGCCTGCCCCCTCCAACCCCACCACCGCCAGCACCCCCGCGGCGACCCCCACCACCGCCAGGTTCACCCACGGCGACCCCCACACCCACCCCCATCCCCCGCGGCCAGCACCCCCCGCTGCCCGCCCCCTCCCACCACCGCCGGCTCCCCTCCACCTCCCACCGCCGCCCAAGAGAGAGAGAGAGAGTTACCTCGATAATCAATCGTACGCGTCCAAGAGAGAGAGATAGGAGAGAAAAAATTTGGGGGAATGAAATTTTTTCCCCCGTCGGTTCAACTTAAGCTAGACTTTTAACTTAGCGACGGATAAACTCCGTCGCTACTTAGTCGTTAATCTCATGCAATTTTTTTAAATTTTTTCAGCCACTTAGTGACCACTTAGCGACGGACAGTATGTTCGTCGCTAATATCCCATCATCTGGTCGACGGATTATCCGTCGCTAAGTAGTCGCCAATTCCTCCGCCAACTAGTGACATTTTATCGCAATTTTTTTAACATTTTCTCGCCAATTAGTGACTACCGAGTGACTACTTACCGACGGATTTTTATTCCGTCGCTATATAACCGACGGCGTGCCGACGGATAGGCGACGGATGTTCACCCTTAAAAATAAAATTGGTGCGCAATTAGCCGGGAAGTCGTCGTCGGTAGTCCGTCGCTACTGACGACAGATTTATTCTGTCGCTAAAATGTCGTCGCCAATTAACTGTATTTTGGTAGTGTTAATTGTTCATTCTTGTTTGATTGATTGAGACATAGATGTTCTGTGTGACCCTAGGAGACCTGTTTGTAGCATGTACCCCCAAGTCTAGTGACAACCGTGATCGCCGTATGACGCCTTTGTACCGTCTTTGTATTCCGGTACTGGGACGTGACAAGTAAACAATATGCTTTATCAGCACAATGCCTATGGTCTGCACACGGAACCGCAAAGTCCACTAAAGTTTATCCAGCGAGTGTTTATGCGTCGAGAGCCATATGCAGATGGTCTCGCACTCACAGATTCGCACATACAGTCTCTTGGCCAATACCATGCGTTTGGCAGTTATGCACATAGTGTCGTGCACATAATATGCTGCATGGAAATAACATGCGCATATTATGTCACGCGCATAGAATGCTATGCGCATACAGTCCAGAATTCTCTCTTTAATAAGTGACATAATTGGGTTGTTTCTAGGGAGTCTTGTCCTTGCTCTCTTGGAGAGAGAGCCCACGCACGACCATGCAGGCTGTCACTAAGTGCATAAGTCAATACAAAGCCGAAACATTATATTGAGATGCACACTTGGGGTTCTAGACAACGTAGATCTAAACTTTTCTTTAAGTGTTGGCTCACCAAAGAACTCCATCACAAATTGGAGGTTAAGGAGCTTGAGAGAAGGGGAGAAGGACGAAGAACAAAACTGGTAATAGCCTAGTATGATGGATGATAGTAATGGCCAATGGCTATGGATGAAGTCGAGGGTCTAAAAGAAGCCATTTAGAGACAACTAATTAGAGTGAAGACTAATGCAACCTCGTGATAAGCTGATTGTTTAGATGCTCTCTGCACAATGCAAGGAGGGTACTAACTTCTCTTTCAAATTTTGCGAATTTCAGTTCCATGGATTTTGTTATATGCATAAGGGCCTTCCTACTCACATGCATGCTAACTCAGAAGTCATATTTGATGCAAAGCTTTTTTGGTACTAGGAAATTCTTTTAGCTCATTTCGTTATTATTGGTGTTCCCAGTGCATTACTGGGTCCTAATCATGTATGTCAGTGAGTTATTTTTGGTTGCTAAACTCTGTTCATGAAATGGTCATAAGAATGTTATGTTTTGTGGTCAATGCTATGGCAGCTTTAAGGATCAAATCCAAAAATTAACTTCTATTCGATCGGGATCCAGCCTTCTTGGTCAGTATTACTACCCTTAAGTAGCACAGGCGTCTCACGTGTCTGTACAGATATGTTGTCTACAGATAAGAATAATAATAAGTACATGATACGGATACAGGATAGGATACAGACAATTTCATATAGATACAATAAGCCGTTATCTATGTTGCACGATACGGACACCGACACAGATAGAAACTGTACGAACACCATTTTCTCCTGAATCCACAACATAGCCTTATAGCCTATTTTCCAATGATTTTCACCTGCAGCCACAGGCCTGTGCCACATTTTTATCTACGTAGATACAGTGCATAAGAAGTTGTTAATCCCAAATTGTCATGTCAATTTCCATGCTTCTCCTCATGAATGTGGAATTAACTCATAAACAGTAGCCCTACAGTCTGTTCTTAATGATTTTCAACTTTCCTTTTCTGTTGAACATCCTTGATCTCTATCAGATCATATGTCATGTCCTTCAATCTTGGTCATTGGCTTCTTGGTAGGTACGTGAACGAGGCTTTCAAAAATAAAGCATTTTCTTCTTCGGCCTATTGCTCTCAGTCACATGGTCGTTAGGCTACCGTCCCACAAACTTCTGACCACCAAATGAATGGCCATTTGGACAAATGTCCATTCGGAAAACAGGCTATTTGTTTCCTCATTGTGTTTGACACCAAATGAGTTCCGAATAAAACTTTAGGATGCTAGAAGACTCCTGATCCGAATTTTAAGAAAATGGGACCGGTGATAACAGAGGAGGCCAATGGTTGGCCGACATGTGGCCCTACGGTCACGTCCGCAGTCACAAATTGCAGACAAAATATTATTTCCAAAAACTTTAACTACTATCCGAAGTAGGCGTTAGTCACTGTTAGAATATGTGTGTTTGTGTTTTGTCCTATATATATGCTTGGTTAGTTGGAATATATAATTAGCACCAAAATGGAAGCATAAGAAAAGAAAGGATAAATAATAAAAAAAGGGAATAGAGGAGAAATGCAGACCTGGAAGGAGGCACACGACAGCCTCCCTCCTCCTCTACACAAGAGCTGATGGTTCTCTCTGTGTGTCATGTGTGTCCCTATTATGATATAAATCCTTCAAGACTATTGAAGGAATAGGGTATATTAACAGCAGCGCGGCTGCAGAACAGCTAATTGTCTTTCCAGCTTTTGCCACCATAGCAAGCAGGCAGAGCACACTTAACGACATATAATCAGGTATCTGCCTGCTAACCAATTGATTGATACAAACAGGCAGACCAATTGATATATATGTTGGAGTGGGTGGGATTTCCAACCTATGTGGAGAAGATCCCGGAGTGCGACGAGCGCCGTCCGATGTCGGAGAAGCTCGGGAAGTAGACGACGCGGAGTTGCTGCTGCTGCTGCCAACCCAGAGGGAGGTTCTGGAACTGGGCCACCGAGTTCGGGCCGAACTCGGTCCCAGGCCGAGTTCTGGCCGAACTCGGTCTGGCCATTCCAGAATGTTGCCAGTAGGTTCTGGTTGTCCGACACAGAGTTCTGGCCGAACTCTGTGTCGTCGGGGCTGAGCGGAAATTTGGGGTGATTTTTCACCACTGGATCAAATCAAACGGTCCAGATTTGTTGCGGGATTAGGGAGTTAAGTTGGGATTTCCAAGCCCTAATCTATTGTAACACAATTGTAGCACACAACAAGAAGAGAGAGAGGAAGGAGGCAAGAGTGCCATTTGCAACTTTGGAAGAGAAGACGGAGGATTGAAGGTCGTTTTCGAAGAAGATCGCGTTCGGGTAATCTCTACTCGTCGTTCTCGTTCTTCGTAGCCTTGTAATCATTGTTCTTGCTTCTAAGTGTTGTGGGGATCCGATTTGGATCGGGAGGAGTTTGTAGAAGGTGTAATTCTTCTATTCCATTAGTGGAGGCTTCTCAGGGTTGGACTCCGATCGTCCCGTGGTTTTTCCCGCAAGGGTTTTCCACGTCAAAAATTCTCTGTGTCTGCGTGGATTGTTTTGTGTGGTTGTTTTAGGGTTCGTGCGTTGTATTGCTCGGTCCTCTCGCAGGTACTCTCCGGTTTGGGAAAAGGTTTTCGCGTTTCTTTCCCAACAGAGTGGTATCAGAGCCAGGTTCTGGAATTCAGAAAGAGTGTCAGTAGTTGACAGAGAAACCAGAGAGGAGAGATGGACGCGAAGCCGGTGCGCATGGTGAATCTTAATGGCACAAACTATCATTATTAGCGGAGCAAGATGAAGGATTTGTTGTTTGTCAAGAAGCTGCATCTACCCGTGTTTGCATCCGAGAAGCCCAGTGATAAATCCGAGGAGGACTGGACATTCGAGCATATACAGGTGTGTGGGTACATACGACAGTTTGTTGATGAGAACGTGTACAACCACGTTGCCAATATGAGCACGCGAAGACGTTGTGGGATAAGCTGGAATCCTTGTATGCGAAGAAGATCGGGGTAAACAAGTTGTTCCTGATCCGAACGATGATGGATTTGCGATACAAGGATGGGGCGTCTATTTCGGACCACTTGAGTGAGTTCCAGGGCGTGGTTTGACCAGCTATCTTCTATGGGAGTCAAGTTCGACGACGAAGTTCAGGGACTGTGGCTGCTGTGTACTTTGCCAGACTCGTGGGAGACCGTACGAGTATCTATGATCGCTTCTGCTCTAGAGGGCGTGGTCAGTCTGGAGTTTGCCAAGAGCGGGGTGCTGAATGAAGAAATGCGGAGACGTTCTCAGGGCACTTCATCTACATCCCATCACTCAGAGGCATTGGTTTCAGAGAGCGCGGAAGGGGCAAAAGCAGGGGTCCAGGTGGTGGCAGAGACAAGAGCAGAGAGAAGTCCAAAGGTCGGTACGAGGACTCGGAGTGTTACCATTGTGGTAAGAAGGGCCACATCAAGCGGAATTGTTTCGCTTGGAAGAGAGAGAAGAAGGGCGACAAGGGGAAGCAAGAAGAGAACACTACAACGACTGCCTCGATGCATGGAGGCGATGTGATCATCGTAGGTGATGAGGTCATTACAAACCTCGCCTGCGATGACAATTCTTGGCTGGTGGACTCAGGGGCTTCAGCACATGTATCTCACAACAGGGCACTGTTTGCCACTTACACGACAGGCGACTGTGGCGTGTTGAAGATGGGCAACGGAGATGTGTCGAAGGCGGTTGCCGTTGGAGATGTGCATTTGAGAACGAAGACGGGTGCGGTTCTTGTTCTCAAAGATGTTCGTCATGTCCCTGATATCCGTTTCAATCTGGTGTCGGTTGGAAGGTTGGATGACGAGGGATTCTTCAGTCTCTTTGGGAACAGTCAGTGGAAGCTTTCCAGGGGTTCTATGGTGATTGCCAGAGGAAGCAAGAAGTCCGGTCTCTACTATATGGAGGGGAGCGCACAGGGGGCACAGGAGGTGAACGCAGTCAGTGATGCGTCTACCGAGTTATGGCACAGGCGGCTCAGCCATATCAGCGAGAAGGGGATGAGCTACTTGGTGAACAGGAAGGTGATTCCGGGGCTCAAGTCTACAAAGTTGGAGAAGTGCACGCACTGTTTAGCTGGGAAGCAAAATAGGGTGTCTTTCCAAAGTCATCCAAGTTCGAGGAAGCCGGCGTTGCTCGAGTTGATTCACTCGGATGTCTGCGGTCCTATGAAGGTAAAATCTCTTGGTGGTGCTTCTTACTTTGTAACCTTTATTGATGACTATTCCAGGAAGGTTTGGGTCTATGCCTTAAAGACCAAGGATCAGGTGCTGCCTACTTTCAAGGAGTTTCAGGCCTCTGTTGAAAGGGAGACGGGCAAGAAGTTGTTGTGTGTTCGGTCCGACAATGGCGGCGAATACATCGGTCCCTTTGATGCGTATTGCAGAGAGCAGGGGATACGACACCAGAAGACTCCGCCCAAGACACCTCAGCTCAATGGTGTAGCGGAGCGCATGAACAGGACACTGATGGAGAGGGTGCGGTGTTTGCTGTCAGAAGCAAACTTGCCGGGCAGTTACTGGGGTGAGGCTCTTCTCACAGCTGCTTATGTTATTAATTTGTCTCCTAGTGCTCCTTTGCAGGGTGATGTACCTGACAAAGTATGGTACGGCAAAGAGCCGTCATACAATCACCTGCGGGTGTTTGGTTGTAAGGCCTTCGTACATGTACCGAAGGACGAGAGGACCAAACTTGAGCCGAAGACGAGGCGATGCGTCTTTGTCGACTATGGTCGGGATGAGTTTGGCTATAGACTCTACGACCCAGTGGAAGGAAAGCTCTACAGAAGCAGGGACGTGGTGTTCGTCGAGGATCAGACCATGACCAACACTCAGGATTTCGAGACGCCTTCTGAGGCTGAGGAATTGCCTGAGTTAGAGTCATTTTGCTTCGAGCGGTTTCTAGAGGACATCGCAGAGGATCCAGTTATGGAGGAGCCAGTACATGGAGTAGCTTCCAACCTTGATCATCAGCCTGCTGATGGTGGTCAGGGCGTTCTTTAGGAGGATGAGCATGCCGGAGAGGTAGTTCTTGAGGAAGAGGAGGAGGCTGTTGGTATACAGCCAGCACCAGTGGTTCCTTTGAGGAGGAGTGACAGGGATCGTCGACCATCTACGAGATACTCACCAGATGAGTATGTGCTATTGACTGACGGAGGAGAGCCCGAAAGTTTTGTAGAGGCTATGGAAGACGAACACAGGCAGGAGTGGATGGAGGCTATGCAGGAGGAGATGAGTTCCTTGTACACCAATTCCACTTATGATCTGGTACGGTTGCCAAAGGGCAAGAAGGCTTTGAAGAATCGATGGGTGTTTAGAGTGAAGCAGACGGATGATGCTACTTGCCCTCGATACAAAGCGAGGCTGGTAGTTAAAGGCTACGATCAGCAGAAAGGCATGGATTATGATGAGATCTTTTTGCCTGTCGTCAAGCATTCGTCTATTCGGGTGGTGCTAGCATTAGCAGCCAGTCTCGACTTAGAGGTCGAGCAGATGGACATAAAGACGGCATTCCTCCACGGTGATCTTGAGGAGGAGTTATACATGGAGCAGCCGGAGGGATTCTGTGAGAAGGGCAAGTCATATTTGGTCTGCCGGTTGAGGAAGAGCTTGTATAGTCTGAAGCAGGCTCCGAGGCAGTGGTACAGGAAGTTTGAGTCGTTTATGGGGGAGCATGGTTATGCACGGACGACGTCGGATCACTGTGTATTTGTGAGATATTTTGCCGATGATGATTTTATCATTTTGTTGCTCTATGTTGATGATATGCTATTAGTGGGTCGGAATGCCACTAGGATAGCGGAGTTGAAGCGCCAACTGGGCGCGGCCTTCTCTATGAAGGATTTGGGCACAGCGAAGACTATTCTTGGGATGGAGATCAGCCGAGAGAGAGAGAGTCCAAGCTGCTACACTTGTCCCAAACGAAGTACATTCACCGGGTACTTCAGCATTTCGGGATGGACGGGTCGAAAAAAGTGAGTTCCCCTCTTGCGGCTCACTTTAAGCTCACTGAGGAGCAGTGTCCATCTACCGAGGACGAAAAGGAAGATATGGAGCGGGTTCCATATGCATCAGCTGTGGGAAGCCTTATGTATGCCATGGTGTGTACGAGGCCAGATATTGCTCATGCAGTTGGTACGGTTAGCAGGTATCTTTTAAATCCTGGAAGGGTACATTGGAGTGCGGTCAAGTGGATTCTACGATATCTTCAGGGCACTGCTGGTTGGAGACTTTCCTTTGGTGGTGACGAGCCGAAGCTGGTTGGGTATACTGACGCTGATATGGCTGGAGATGTAGACACGAGGCGATCGACTTCGGGCTACGTGATGATGTTTGCGGGAGGAGCGGTGTCGTGGCAGTCGCGGTTGCAGAAGTGTGTTGCCTTGTCGACGACAGAGGCAGAGTACATTGCGGCGATGGAGGCTTGCAAGGAGCTGTTGTGGATGAAGAAGCTGTTGCAGGAAATAGGACTGAAGCAAGAGCAGTATACTTTG
This sequence comes from Iris pallida, assembly GCA_029216955.1. Lineage (NCBI taxonomy): Eukaryota > Viridiplantae > Streptophyta > Magnoliopsida > Asparagales > Iridaceae > Iris > Iris pallida. The sequence goes on from JANAVB010028510.1 coordinate 24,678, forward strand.
CTTTGCGACAATCAGAGTGCTATTCACCTTGTAAAGAATCAGACGTTTCATAGCCGGTCCAAACACATCGAGACTCGGTATCATTGGATACGAGATGTGGTTGAGAAGAAGGACACGGAGCTTGAGAAAGTTCATACAGATGACAACGGAGCTGATATGTTCACGAAGATTCTACCAAGGGGGAAGTTTGAGTACTGCAGGCAGATCGTCGGGATGACGATATTCTTCCCATAGTTGTGAAGGAGGAGATTTGTTGGAGTGGGTGGGGTTTCCAACCTATGTGGAGAAGATCCCGGAGTGCGACGAGCGCCGTCCGATGTCGGAGAAGCTCGGAAAGTAGGCGACGCGGAGTTGGTGCTGCTGCTGCCAACCCAGAGGGAGGTTCTGGAACTGGGCCACCGACTTCGGACCGAACTCGGTCCCAGGCCGAGTTCTGGCCGAACTCGGTCTGGCCATTCCAGAATGTTGCCAGTAGGTTCTGGTTGCCCGACACAGAGTTTTGGCCGAACTCTGTGTCATCGGGCTGAGCGGAAATTTGGGGTGATTTTTCACCACTGGATCAAATCAAACGGTCCAGATTTGTTGCGGGATTAGGGAGTTAAGTTGGGATTTCCAAGCCCTAATCTATTGTAACACAATTGTAGCACACAACAAGAAGAGAGAGAGGAAGGAGGCAAGAGTGCCATTTGCAACTTTGGAAGAGAAGACGGAGGATTGAAGGTCGTTTTCGAAGGAGATCGCGTTCGGGTAATCTCTACTCGTCGTTCTCGTTCTTCGTAGCCTTGTAATCATTGTTCTTGCTTCTAAGTGTTGTGGGGATCCGATTTGGATCGGGAGGAGTTTGTAGAGGGTGTAATTCTTCTATTCCATTAGTGGAGGCTTCTCAGGGTTGGACTCCGATCGTCCCGTGGTTTTTCCCGCAAGGGTTTTCCACGTCAAAAATTCTCTGTGTCTGCGTGGATTGTTTTGTGTGGTTGTTTTAGGGTTCGTGCGTTGTATTTCTCGGTCCTCTCGTAGGTACTCTCTGGTTTGGGGAAAGGTTTTCGCGTTTCTTTCCCAACAATATATGATTTCTTGACTGACCAATATACATATACTACTATATTGCTGGCTAACAAATAATGTGGCACTTTCATATGCATGCAGGGTCGGCCCTGAGATTATGGGATCCGAAATAAACTTTCAAAATTGAGGCCATTATACATAATATAAAAAAACAAAAAACAAAAAAAAAGTATATAAAAAAATTGTCTTCTCTAAGAATTGAACTAAGAACCTCATATATAAAAACATAATGTACTAACCACTACACCATATTTGTCTTGTTTCAATTAAAACCCATATAAAATACTAGGTCTATTTTGGATATAAAATATTAATATATTATATTTAAACTGTTTTTTTATCCTTCGAATTCATGGATTCTGGACGGTCGTCCTAGCTGCCCTGGGCCAGAACCGGCCATGTTCATATGCATAACACATTAATTTCCTTGAGATAATAAGTCGTCAGTCAGTTGCAACTAACTAATGTTTAAGAATTTAGATGGAGTTGACATAGGGATCATCATTTGGCCCGAAGTCTATGGACGTCCGGAAAGTCCGCCCGGCCCGATGGACCAATGTAGTGCTCCGTCCCTGTATCATGCCCCGTTGTTCGTCCACGGGGTGAGCGAGAAAGGAACACTGTTGCTATCGACTCGGTCGGGACCGATAGGTCGGGATCGATCGAATCGATCGAACGGGAACGGTTGAATTAAGATCCATTCCCCGTTATGGAATGGCTTCTTCGGAACCAAGTCCCATATTCAGCGGGTTGCGTCTCGAGGATAGACTCTGCGGCTGAGTCGGGAGAGACCTTCCGTTGCTCTGCTTTCATGCCGCTTGCTTTGGTTTTGGCTTTGTTTTCTGAATGCATTTTCGTGAATGTTTTCGATGGTTTTCATGGCTTACGTTTCGAACTTCGCATTCATATCGAATTTTCTTGAATAACACAGTGTTCTAATCGGTTGCTTGTGCGATTTTAGGTGATCGCATAGGCAACGTCTAGCACGGCCAACCAGTTTCTCGTCTCAAGTAAATACTAAGGTGAGTGGCTGACCCTTTTCCCTCGACCCTCTTCTCTAATACATTATCGATACTAGACATGTGCTATGCTAGATGTAATGCAACGACATGAATGATATTCCGATGAACGGTCACACGACGTCCCACGAACACGAACTATACAGATGCTTGTCATATAATATTATCGTGCTTGCAATTATCGAATCATATAGAACCGTGCTAAGGAAAGACGAATCGATTAAATGAATGTCGATCGCAACAATACATAAAGATGTGCCTTGAAATAATAATTAACTTAGCACGGTCATGGACAACTTGTCGACAAGGGCGATTGTTTCTTCGGACGGTATCCCGAGGCCACGGGACCGTTCCGGCCTAGGAAGAAACACGGATAGCTATGTCGGATGCATGCCACGGTAGGCAGTGGCTTTCAACGGGGCTCGCTACCTGCGCTGAAAGACCTCTGTCTACCAAGCTATATGTCCAAGATGGCTTGTCGTACCAGTGACCTTCACGAACACTACAAGAAAGTTGAGTTTTCCTGACGTTTTATAAACGTCGACAAAAATGGCATAAACGTTGGCATAGGTTTAGCCAAGTTTGTTCAACGTTTTCTGCAAACGTCGTCGTTGCTCTAGTTGGGAATTTACAACGTTTTTGTTAAACGTTGGGGTTACGACAATGTTTGCAGCAACGTTTACTAAACATCGAGAATTGTTCGATAATGGAAGATACTTTTCCAACGGTTTAACAAAAATATCGGTTAACCAGCTTCTTTCCCAACGTTTGTGTAAGACGTTAGGATATGTTTTCCTAACTTTTCCTAGATAAACGTTGGGATTTGCAGTAACATTTAAAAAACGTCGATAATTGTGCAATATAATCAACAATTTCCCTATATTTTTTTAAAAAATGTCAGGAACATAACCGCTTCCCAACATTTTACAAATTGTTGGGATTTGTTTTCCCACCCTTTTACAATATTTTTCTAACGTTTTAGCAAAAACGTCGTTATAGATAAAAGTCATTTAAAAAAAATATAATTTGAACATATTTGCCATACATTAATTGTATTCAACCAGCTTCCCAATGAGTAATAAACCACACTCCAATTAACATTTAAGTCCAACAATATACAATTTACAAAATAATCTGTTATTGATCAAATACAAAATTATACTATACTACTAAGTTTAACAAAATAAAACATGATAAAATTCATAACAATGACAAAGGTACAACATAACAAGGGTGAGCAATCCCTACTTCAAAGTTGTTCTGTTGTTAGAGTGTTGCGACAAACCATTTTTTTGAAAAATAATCGGTGTTTTCGTTACAACAACGAAATTCACAAGGCAACATTGAAATCAACCTGAAGCAATCAATCACACAGGTTTTAGAAAATAGAACATTTATTTCAAATGAAACCAATTGTAGATGATTTATGTATTGATCTATATACCTCGCTGCTTGCTCATCTCCAAAGAAAGCAATTGCACAAGCATTTTCCTTGTCCATCTTGAGTAAGAAGCTCCAATAGCTCCAACATCGGCCTCCCTGTACTAGATTAAGATTCATAGGTTTTCCTTGTAGATCAGTGCACCACTAAAATCTATACAAAGTTCAGATGATATCATCGATGGTGAGTGTCGCCGTCGATACTATGTTGATTTCTTCTTCTTGAAATCTTCGAGGTACTTCTCTAAATACTTGCAGAAATAATTCTTAGTTAATGTTGATAATAGTACCTCTTGTTAGAAATAAGTAATTAAAATATGAAAATATAAAGGAGGAAAGGAGAAAAGAGTGATAGATTCTTCATGAAATTTAATCTATGCTCCCTTTTCCAAATTCCATCTTCTTCACCATTACTAGATGAGCATCCTCCCATTCAACGTTCAAATAATATATATACAATATACTGAACATTGATCGTGTACCTTGATCCAGCTCTTGTGAAGGTCTGAATCATCAAAGAGATTTACCACCTCCTCTATGAAGTATTGGTTGCCACAACCTATGAAGGTCTGAATATCATTAAAATTAGTCTCAAATCCCGACGGCGAGTAAGAAGTTCCTTCAAGACAACTAATAAGAAATCTGCAAATAAAAATGTTGTGACATAAGCATGCACCTGCAGATTAAATATATATTATGTACAACATGCTCAATAAAAGACTAAAGTAAGCACCTTCATTCATCCCTCTTTCATGGATCTCATCAACAAAAATATGGGTCGCGCCATTCAAATTACTATCACCCAGCAACCTCCTCAGCAAAATACCACTGGTGCAGATGGGTACTTTTTCCTTTCGTTCCCTCTAATCGAACTTTGTAACCAACCAACCACAAAAACAATTGTTGTATAGAAACTAATATAAAACTTTTGTGACAATTATTTTTATAGATATGAAAATTATATCGTGAAAGATATATGAAAGAAGATGGATGTTGCCAACATACTGTTTCACTAAGATTATCCCCTCTTTCAAAAACCCTTTCTGAAACTGCCATAGCAGATACTTTTCAAGGTTGGGTATATAATTACATAATACTCTCCCGCCCGGATTCTATTTCAGATTCTAATATGTATCGAGGAAGTTGTGTAATTTTGCCACATCTAGTTTCCCCATGAATCACTATGACCTGCCATGCAAAACAAGAAATTGTACATACCCAAAGCTAATCAATATCCCTAATGAAACATACAAATTGGTGTTCTAGAAGTTTGAACAATGTCTTGTATTCTACAGGAACTATTGTAACTTAAACTAACAAAAGAACCTTGAGTCAAGTTCATTGTACCATGAGTTGAATACATTCAAATTGCATTGAATAATACAACGTGTAATATCAGCATAACAAAATATTTTGTAGTTGAAGCCTATAATTAGTGTACCCAAATACGAGCATCACACTTTGACACAACAAGGATACATAGTCTGTGACATTAACCAATGAAAATCCAGAACGAGGACACAATTATTTGTCTTTACCTTTGTAAATATATGTATATGTAGCATGAATAAATATATTTGTGTTCATATATGAAGGAAAAGTGAATAACGAAATTGCCATTAAGCCAACTTCTTGTTCAGCTTTTTTGTTTACATAGGAGAACCAATCATTGATTAGATACATATGCGAAACATACATTAGGAAAATGCCATTAACGAAAATGCATATGTGCCATATAGTGGAGAACCATAGGAAAACAAATTTTATCAGAAGAAGAAATGTCTTGTAAAATCATATAGCTGGCAAGTTTGCAGTTGTAATAGGACACACCTCATCTATGGTAGCTTTGGGAATTCATTAACTACAGCCAACACGACAAGCCCCAACTTTTTCCAGAACAGCCTCACTATACTCGTGGAAAGATCTGAACAACAAATGATAACATGAAGATTAATAGTATAAAGTTAAATGTCTGGCAACAGTTCAAAAAATATACGGTAGGTAAAAAGTATGTGGACATATAAATGTTACAAGTTCAGCAACACTGAATGCACACTAGAATTAGAGATTCATTGAGGACATATAAATGTTACTCTTTTGCAAAGGGTAGGTACAAGAAACTGAAGTGTTGTGATCACCACAAATTTACATTGTATCCTTACCGCCATCATATGCCAACCAAACTGGCTTTGAATACAAAAATATACATAGAACCTCAACCGACAAATTACAGAACTGAAAAATCCAAACTTAAATTGTAGAAAAAATATAGCCAATAAAATTATGGTGTTTCAACCATACTTGTGACCAAAATTGATTGTGTTTCAACCAGTAAAATGCATGATGAACAAAGCAATCTGAGAAATAATTTAGAGAACATCCAAAAGAAGCATTGCAAGAAAATGTAGACTTAACAGATTTAAACACTCAATATATTACTTGGATAAAAACCAAGAAAATATGAATGTTTACAAAGCCTCAAGGTTTGTGAAGGGCACAACTTTCACAATATACAGTAAAGCGCATGCTATTTCCAAAATAAAAATGAAAAACCATATACACAGCAGACCTGGGGAGCACATACAAAATTGCAGAGATAACATGCACTGAGTATCCCCAATTGCATGAATTATTTCCAGATTTATGACCCATCTTCCTCAGAGAATTGCTCCACCCAGAGGTAAAAATTTGGAAATGAAAATAAAGGACTCTCAGTGGCACATATGACACCCAACATCAAATACTGGATTGTTGTAGTCACAATTTAGACCTCATCATTGGTTATTTAACTTTGAAGATCCTTTCATGTCAGAAAAAATTTCTTCAATCATGATGGAATTTATTCCCATATCTCAAAAGAAAACACAAAATCCAAAATGCAAATATTGAACATACCCTATGTATCAAGATTGAACTTACAAGACTCAGGGATCATGATCGTAGTTTGTCAAGTTATCTCCAGCATGAAATTGTGCAATAAATTACTTCAACCCTATTGAACAAACCATCTTAAGTATCCTAAAATAAGAATAAACAAAGCCATTTGTCAGGTTAATTTACATCAAAGCCATATTTGATGAGGAAATTTCAAAGGAATACTCTTTCCTTTACCAAGCATGTATCCATAAAGATTGTATACAACAAATTAAAAGAATAGGGCATCCAATGCATTACTAGAAAAATCATATATAAGAACTTGTGCATATATTACCTATGTTCAGGGTAGAGATTCAAACAATTTCACATTTGTATAAGTATATGTACATGCACCATGTGAGGTCGCTTAGAAGCATTATGACTAACACATGCAACAGTTGTTGCTTGTTGCAACTACAGATTTACCTAGCAGGTAAATCCCCACACTACACTACAGTGCTACTTCTACCTGCAGTCAGCACACCACACTGGATAATCCTCTGCACACCCAAGCAGCCTATGCTTGCTACCTACCTACGCTTGCACCTATATCCCTGGTTGCTGCTGCACCTGCAGCTTATCCCTCTCACACTGCCTTCAGTTAAACACATACTCTGCAATTACACTCCCTAGACTATTTTGTATTCTAGAGGAACGCAGAGTCTTATAGAGCAAAGCAAGAACAATAATACAATGGTGATTATATTGGACAATCTTCAATTGGATATCAATATAAGCAACATGAAAATATCACACTTTTCTCTAACAATCTTGGTTTAAATTCACCATGAACCTAATAGTTTGGTGGAGATAAGTTGGAATTGGAAAAGAGTTCATTCGCCCAACTGATATTATTGGTCAATATAGAAATGAAAACTCACCTTATCATCCACATCAGTATTATGACTTAACCATGCATACGCTTCATGGAATCATCAAAGACATGTAGCCCATCACGTGGTTGTTATGTTAAACCAATTGAAGGAGCAAAATAAGCTTCTGTTGCTGCCCATGCACAGTGAACCTGCAGAAAAATATATGAGGGAACTTCAAGATTTTACACTTGTGTATAAGTGATAATGAGTCTAAGAAGCAAATAAAGGCATTTATACATGTTATGCCACTACATTATAAAATAACTAAGTAATATGTAAAAAAAACATTTAGGTTATGCTATCTACAATAATTGTCTGAATAAGTGGACTCCTACGTCAGCCAATAGCCTCACCTAGCAATTTTGCAATTTACATGTGTACATTTGGACACTGAAACATACACTTCAACAGCAAATGTGAAAATTCTAAGCAACGAGTCAGCCAATAGCCTATATTAGGCTTATGGCTTCTCCTAGAGTGCATTTAACACTTTAGCAAATGTGAAAATAGAAGCACATTGCACCATGACTGATGTAAATGTTTAAAGCATCACTTTAGACTATTTGGAACTCCCACTTATAAGGCTCCATATGTTGCAATGAGCTTGTTGGGTTCAATAATGAAATATGTCAATAACACACCCTCAAGTGTCCATATCTAGATGCTTAAAAAGAATTTGGATGAATCAATAAAAGTGCCTACACATGAATAACAAGAATTTGCTAGTGATAGCAAGAGAATAAAGCACTAGTACCACATAGATTTCATTCCATAAAAAAGTCTTGTAAATGATTTGACTGATACATATCGAACACGTATCGAAAAAACAATAGATACTACTAGGACACAACAAGATGTGACATCGTGTCTGTGCAACATAATTTGACTGATACAAGAACCGACTGTAAACTGACACATGCAACGATTAGCCTTCATCCCCACAACTGAAACTTGATACATGATCCGTTATTGCAAACTGAACCGAAACTTGATACATGCCGACAATACTGAAACTTAAATATTCCTACAGTAATGAAACTGAATGAATACTGATTGATGTGTTGGGCACTAAGTCCATGAATTATGGCATTTAGCATCACGGTTTCATTTTTTCCATCAATATTAGTTTAGCATTCACATGCTCGAATAATTTTTACTGATGTAACCATGTCCCACTTCATATTCCAGTACATGGGTTAGCACTCAAAGATATGTAGGAAACTAGGTTGGTAATACCTTTTGTTTATTTCAATTGATATGAATTTAAATATAGAACAACTGTTTTGTGCAAATGAATCAAAATAAATAAATAAAGTATCCTTCACTTAACCAATTGATAAGAACCAATGAGGACTTATTAGTTGGCATAATGTAACTCTAACATGAGATGTTATGTATAACGTGAGATGTGAGACCATAGTGTTTGTGTTTGAAATTCAGAAATTCAAAAATAAGTCACGACCAAGAGGCTTATTCTGAGATGCTTTGTATAAAGGGAGATGGTGAGACCTTAGAGTTTGTGTAGTTATCCTCTTTTTAATGAAACCCAGTAGATGATTACTTGCTAGCTTTTAGTCAAAAAAAAAGAAAAAAAAACAATATTTCAAGTTCTACAAGATATTATCAACTGATGTCATCCCACACAGTGGTAAATTATAATCAACATATTAGTCTTGGAATGTTTTGGTGGTTAAGCAGCAGAAGTTATACATCATGCCAAATTTGATTAAGAGAATATACAAAAATGAATTACGTGGAATAAGAGCCACATCATCCCCTTGGTGAAGAACCCAAGCAAGAGCTAACTGCACAGAAGAGCAATTATGTTTGCAGCCTACTTCTCTATTTGCACATAAAGGACCTTGTTGTTTCCCAAGTTTTCTTCGGTGAATCTTGGGTGTGTTAACTTACATTAGAAAGACAGAGAAATAAAATAACAAGTTTCCACATAGTACTAACAGAGCTTATAATTCCTACTTCAGAAAAAGTCTTGTTAAAATGTTGGATCAGTCAAAATTTGTAGCAAGAAAGAATTTTCAGGCATATTTTCGACAACAGCTCTCCGACCAAAAAAAACCCACACCAAGAGGGCTAAAACTATTCCAATGCCAAGTTCTGTAGAAAAAAATAGAAACCTCAACAGTTCAGAAATAAGTCACAATATAGACTCACAAAAACCAGCATAATCTCATATCATATTTGTAGTTTGTAAAGGATGAACAGATACATTATCTACTCATAAAATGACACAATTGTAAAGGAATACACCACCACCTAACCCGACTATAGTCAGGTTCTCACCTATGAACCAATCATATGTTTGGCGATGATGATGGTTTGTTTTGACAAAAATGTAAGAGATAAAAATCGTGTTTGACTATCATTGTCCGTGTGGTATCAGCAGCACACTCACTTCCTACAAGATCAACAAACTTCCATATCAGCATTTCATCAAACATCAAGTAGCCGTTAATTTCATTTCCACTTCTCTACTGTTATTTGTCGTAGATGTAGATTGAGACCCTCTTCTCGTGCAAACTTCCTATTGATGTAGACTGACATCCATCACCGACCTGACAACGGAAGCAATATGCTCGTGGTCGGCTCTGTCATGGTTGGCAACCTCCATATAATACGAAGTCAGGAGCTCGATCGTGGAGGCTAGGACGGCCCATATCTTTGAGGCCTCATTCTTTGCGCTCGTGCTTGCCACCACCGCAATGACCACATCGGCCACTCCTGCCACTGACACAGCAATGTTGTGGTGTACCCTCTCTGTGCGGGCTTTCTGTGTTCCTTCAAACTCTTTATGATGGAACCATCTGATGCTGTTCATGTGGTGTTGGTGGCGATCGGCTTGGAAATGAATTGAAAGATTTTGGAGGAGAGGATTTGAGAGGGAATAAACTATAGTAAAATAAAATATAGTATTTTTAAATTTTGGGAAATGTTTGGGCGCGAAACATAGGTAGATTCCTTTCGTTTAATAGGAAATAACTTCTATTTGTCTTAACTTTTATTAAACGTCGGTTTATCACTCCCAAGTCGACTTAACCATAAACGTCTGTAAAAAAACGTAAGAAAATATTACATAGTCAACATTTCTGAACAAATGTTGGTAATTCCCTGACGTTTAAAAGCAAACGTCAATATTTGTCTACATTTATTGAAGAACGTCGGTGTATCATGCCTTAGCCGACTTTACCATAAACGTCGGGAAAAAAACGTTGGAAAAACCATATTTTCTTGTAGTGGAATGCACTCTATTACGTCTTATTATTATCAACATGACAGGGAAGAACATGGTAAATTTACGCTACAACGGTGCGCTCTGCCGGGGGTAAGATCTATCGTCGTTATACGGTTGTGCCTACAAATGTTACGCCCCGATCCGGAAAATCGCTCGTCCTCGCTAGATTTTACCCGAATCATCGTCCTCGCTGGGGCGTGATGTCGCACGAGCCTGGTGTTGCGCTCGTGCAAGGCAAGATAACGGTTCACATAGTGATTATCTCAAATTCGTAACATAAGCAGCGGGAGGAAACAAAGAATACAATAAGAATCTCTTAAATTCATAATGAACTGAAGGTTACAAAGGCTCTGAATAGCCTAACATAATATGCCAATTGGCTACAACGCTCATGATCTCTCTAGCTCACAAAGGATTAGAGTGTTCCATACATTATGCCTCTTTATAGCCACCAAGTAGTCTTCGGCCGAACATCTCCATGTCGCAAGTCCGAACGCCTATGCGGTAGCTCCTCTTGAACGCCAAGGACTCCATGCCTCGGCACGTCCAAGCCAAGCTCCGTCCCGAGCCGATCATAACCTGACATGCACATAAACTAGTGGGGGATTAGTGCTTTCGTCCTCGCTTCGCACTGATCAAGACCCGCTCACACCCAAACTAAACATTAAGTATCTTTAGTGAAACATGCATCTTAATTTGTGATCTTTCTATTTAGCCTTAGGATCAGTTTCATGGCAATGTTTACGCATAGCAAATTTATCATAATGTGTCCACTATCGTGTTCCTGCAGCAGATACCGTTAGGCAGAATATGAACATAAACTTAGTGCTCGTGCACATCTCCGTCCCTTCTTGCCTAGCTTGCCATGGTTAGAAATTACATAAGCAATCATACGATTTGCGCAACCAACCAATCATAACCGTAAACATATGCATAAGGGTAGCAGGCCCTGCGCCTGCACCCAACTCTCATCTTAGCCTACCGGCCCTATCTATATGAAGGTCACAGTGTTTCGTACCGTAATGGACTTGGCACCTCTTATGTGTAAGCCTACAATCGCTTCGATACGGGTTGCTAGTCCAGTATCCAAAGGATCCCAAACTTACGGATATCATAGCTTATCACAGCACTGGACGGTCGCAATTCGTCCGAATGATGTGCACCATAAATACCACACATAATTCCCTCCTAGCCCGAACGGTCCCGGTGCCCCGGCGTAACCGTCCAAGGGAAGCCGCACCCGTGCACGGGCCATCCGAGTCCATTGACCATGCAATATGTACCATAGCATACAAGTCATATCGTCCAACCAATCTCGTCTTCCATAAATATAGTCCCTCATAAAATATATTCGCGTCTCATAAACATAATCCACCATCCATATGGAGAGCTCCGTCGGCGTTATGCCCCAACACATCCATATTGATGCACGACGCCCAACGGCTTAGTCGTCTCGTACTCATATTCAGCGCATACCATTCGTAAGTTATTCTTATAGCCTAATTCCGTAGTTACTCAGTCATTTCATAGCTTCCGTGCACGAAGGCACGCTCAGCGGCGTAATCAATGTTCTACCCTAGTGTTCAATGTTCTCGGAGTCGTACACATGACGCACATCTCAATATCGTCTTTCAATGTTCTACCATTATTTCCCTACCGTGACCTGTACACTTGATGCACGTCGCTTCAATTGTTTGATTGTTCAATGTTCTACCTTAATGTTCAACACATACTTAGACCTTTCGTCGCCGACCCACGCTCGCTAACTCGATAACATCTTACGCATACAATGATATTTTTATTAGACGTGAAGGAATAGGAAGAGAGAGTCAAGAACCCGCCCACCTTAAGCCGATACGCCTTGCCGTCTTGCCGATTGAAGCGTCTCGCTTCTATAACTCGATCGCATAGCTAACTCCCGGACTTAGCCATTCTATTGAACTATTCGGTTGATTTGGCCTATCGCACCCATGCCACAATCCGTTGCAAGGCCACGATTTGGTTTTGTGGACACTTCATTGCATACGGTAAAATGCCGACCTCTTATCGTCCAGCGTAAAAGTATAGCCTGCACACCAGATCAACTAAAGTCAGCACTTACTCAAGCGGGACTTATCCTTTGTATCGATTCGATTCATAGACAATCGACTCAAAGCTTACCTTTGGCCAACGTAACTCTTGCATCGATTCGCATCGATACCTCATCGGGACAACTCATCGTAATGCACCGAGCGGAGCGGGGCATTACATAATATACCACTCAAAATCAGGTTCGTCCTCGAACCGAAACCAACACTTAATCTAAGTGCCTCGCTAGATCGTTTCACGATCTCGTGCTACTATCGTTGGAATCATACAACTTAGTTTGGATCATACACATATTTTAGGCGTCCCACCAATATATACATTTCAGCCAAGCTCAGTTTAGGATATCGGGACAGCTAACAAGCTCAACTTAAATTCTCAAGTACCAATCAGTCTGTACTCGACTTAGTCATATCTTAGTGCCTATTTCGAAATACTTCTTGTATGCATCATTCCATAACATGCGATCATCTTCCAACATCTTACGCATAACTTAACTCGAAACTATTAGTTCGATTTCATAAGTTTCTCGCCGGCCACCTAACACTCGCATTGTATCGAGTCATTGTGCATCCGATCACAACAATTCTCTACAACGCCTATTCGCCCAACCGTTTGTCTCTCTCTCACATAACTCAAGTCTTTCATCTAATCATTCATAACACTTGGCCTCAACGACATGGACTAAGTCCAACATGTCTCGAATTCCTTTGTCTACCATCCGTACTAAGTCTCGCACATAACTATTCTGACATGATCCACGTTCTCGAACCATATACGTATCGCGTCTGGGGCTACCCCCGCTAGGTAACTTATCCAAACATCGTGCTTAATCTCTCCCGACACAAGAGGTCGACTTGAGTCTACTATGCTCAAAGGCAACAATCTTTACGACCCAAGGTCTCTTACGATACACTCATCTCTGATTCTCGACCGCATACGAATTCCTTACTCAATCTTTGAATCAATTCTGACTAGTTCGTTTCGTAATATCGATGGCACGCTCAACACACATAACTTAACCGTTATTCAAACCGATCTACGACACAACTCTTAGGGTCGTTCTACTATCCGTCGCTCTCGCACATTGCAAAAATCCTTGCAATCGCCTTACCGTATCATTACGCTAAGCACGTTCCTCAACATCAATTCGATCGTCGACCAACCAAGTCTATCTACGTATCCATTCGTTCGATCATAACTTTCTAACAATATCGATCTAGTCGAAGGCAACTCGCTAACTTTCGAAATACGATACTCACTCGCTTTGACTTATCCTCAACATGCACTACATTATCCTTCATCATTGACGTAATTTCTCATACGACTTCTTTAGGGTCGTCCTATGGGACTTCAACATTCACTTGATTTGGCGGTCAAGTCTTCTAGGGTCATCTGTGTCACGCCCCGATCCGGGAAATCGCTCGTCCTCGCTAGATTTTACCCGAATCATCGTCCTCGCTGGGGCGTGATGCCGCACGAGCCTGGAGTTACGCTCTGCAAGAAGATAACGGTTCATATAGTGATTATCTCAAATTCGTAACATAAGCAGCGGAAGAAAACAAAGAATAACATAAGAATCTCCTTTATTGATTATGAACTGAAGGTTACAAAGGCTCTGAATAGCCCAACATAAAATGCCAATTGGCTACAACGCTCATGATCTCTCTATCTCACAAAGGATTACATTGTTCCATACATTATGCCTCTATATAGCCACCAAGTAGTCTTCGGTCGAACATCTCCATGTCTCAAGTCTGAACGCCTATGCGGAAGCTCCTCTTGAATGCCAAGGACTCCATGCCTCGACACGTACAAGCCAAGCTCCGCCCCGAGCCGATCATAACCTGAGCATGTACATAAACTAGTGGGGGATTAGTGCTTTCGTCCTCGCTTCGCACTGATCAAGACCCGCTCGTACCCAAACCAAAACTTAATCATTTAGTGAGCATGCATCTTAATTTGGTGATCTTTCTATTTAGCCTTAGGATCGATTTCATGGCAATACTTAATATAGCACCATATCATAAATGTGTCCAATACCATGTCCCTGCGGCAGATACAGTTAGACATAATATGACATAAACATAGTGATTGTGCTCATCTCCATCCCATATTCCCTAGCCTGCAATGGTTAGCACTTAGCATAAGAATTCATAAAACTCACGCAACCAACCGATCATAAACTTAGACAATGCATAAGGGTCACAGGCCCTGCGCCTGCACCCAACTCTCATCTCAGTCCACCGGCCCTATCTATATGAAGGTCATGGTGTTTCGCACCGTAATGGACTTGGCATCTCTTATGTGTAAGCCTACGATCACTTCGATACGGGTTGCTAGCCCAGTATCCGAAGGATCCCAAACTTACGGATATCATAGCTTATCACAGCACTGGATGGTCGCAATCCGTCCGAATGTTGTGCACCATAAATACCACACATAATTCCCTCCTAGGCCGAACGGTCCCGGTGCCCTGGCGTAATCGTCCGAAGGAAGATACACCCT
Organism: Iris pallida; assembly: GCA_029216955.1. Lineage (NCBI taxonomy): Eukaryota > Viridiplantae > Streptophyta > Magnoliopsida > Asparagales > Iridaceae > Iris > Iris pallida. Next base: position 39,836 of record JANAVB010028510.1, read on the forward strand.
GCACGGGCCATCCGAGTCCATTGACCATGCAATACGTACCATATCATACAATCCATAACATACCAACCGATCTCGTATTCCATAAACATAGTCTCGTACCATAAGCATATTCGCGTCTCATAAACATAATCCACCATCTAAATGGGGAGCTCCGTCGGCGTTATGCCCCAGCACACCCATATTGATGCACGACGCCCAACGGCTTAGACATCTCGTACTTGTATTCAACGTGTACCATTCGTAAGTTATTCTCGTAGCATAATTTCATAGTCACTTAGTCTTTTCGTAGCATAAGTGCCCGACGGCACGCTCAGCACTGTATTCAATATTCTACGCCTAGTGTTCAATGTTCTCGGAGCCGTACACATGATACACATCTCAATATCGTCTTTCAATGTTCTACCATCATTGCCCTACCGTGACTCGTACACTTGATGCACGTCGCTTCAATTGTTCGATTGTTCAATGTCCTACCTTAGTGTTCAACGCATATTTAGACACTTACTCGCCGAGCCACTCTCGCTTACTCAATAGCAACTTTATGCATACAATGACATATTTTGTTAGACGTGAAGGAATAGGGAGAGTGTCAAGAACCCGTCCAACTTAAGTCGATACGCCTTGCCGTTTCGCTGAGTTGAAGCGTCTCGCTTCCATAACTTGATTGCATAGCTAACTCCTGGACTTAGCCATTCCTTTGAGCTACTCGGTTGATTTGGCCTATCGCGCCCATGCCACAATCCGTTGCAAGGCCACAATTTGGTTTCGCGGACACTTTATTGCATAAGGCAAAATGCTGACCTCTTATCGTCCAGCGTAAAAGCATAGCCTGCACACCAGATCAACTAAAATCAGCACTTGCTCAACGGGACTTATCCTTTGCATCGATTCGATTTATAGATTCCAACCGACTCAAAGCCTACCTTTGGCCAACGTAACACTTACATCGATTCGTATTGATACCTCATCGGGTCAACGCAACTCTTCGAGTCAACGACTCTCATAATGCACCGAGCGGAGCGGGACATTACATAATATACCACTCAAAATCAGGTTCGTCCTCAAACCGAAACCAACACTTATTCCAAGTGCCCCGCATAGATCGTTTCACGATCTCATGCTACTATCGTTAGAATCATACAACTTAGTTTGAATCATACACATATTTAGGCGTCCCACCAATATGCTTTTCAGCCAAGCTCAGTTGTAGGATATCGGGACAACTAACAAGCTCAACTTAAATTCCACAAGTACCGATCTTTCCGTACTCGACTTGGTCAGACCTTAACACATATTCCTTGAGTCCTGCTCGCAAACATCTTCGCATATGACTTGACCCAAACCATAGATTCGATCTCATAAGTTTTTCGACGACCATCTAACGCATGCATTGCATCAAGCTATTGCGCATCCGATCACAACAATTCTCTGCAACGCCTATTCGCCCAACTGTTTGCCTATCTCTCACATAACTCAAGTATTTTATCCAATCATTCATAACATTTGGCCTTAACGACATGGACTAAGTCAACATGTCACAAATTTCCTTGTCTACAATCCGTACTAAGTCTCACACACAACGATCCATATATGATTCATATTCTCTCGCTCTATCCATACATTACGTCTGGGGCTACCCCCGCTAGGTAACTTATCCAGGCATCGTGCTTAATCTCTCCCGACACAAGAGGTCAACTTGAGTCTACGATGCTCAAAGGCAACAATCTTTTTGACCCAAGGTTATACGATACGTCTATCTTCGATACTCGATCGAGTACGAATCCTTTACTCAATCTTCGATTCAATTCTGACTAGTTCATTTCGTAACATAAATCATGCGCCCAAATACACATAGCCTAGCCGTTACTCAAACCGATCTACGACACAACTCTTAGGGTCATTCTATTATTTGTTGCTCGCGCATTGTAGAATTCTTGCAATCGCCTTACCGTATCACTATACTAGGTACGTTCCTTAATATCTATTCGATCGTCGACTAGCCAACAACTCGAATACTTATTTGATCGACCGTAATTCTCTAACCATATCGATTCTAGTACTCGCTAACTTTTCGAAACATAATATTCACTCACTTAGACTTATCCTCAACATGCACTACCTCATCTTTTATCCTCGACAAAATTTTCTTATGCGACTTCTTTAGGGTCATCCTATGGGACTTCAACATTCACTTGATTTGGCGGTTAAGTCTTCTAGGGTCATCTGCCCCGAAACTACGCTCGATAATTGAAGATCATCAACGAGGGACAGTTACAACGAACCATGCTATATCCTATCGCGGAGCCAAATCAATTCCCGACACTTCCTATGGGACTTTACCCAATCCGATACCAATCCGTAATTTCTCTACTCACGCGCAACTGATGCGCCGTTGCTACTCGAATCACTCATTTATTACCGTCGACTATTTTTCGAAATCGAGCAACATTTGCTCACCATAGTACGAGTCCATCTACTCACGTCAATATCTGGCACACTCTATGCCATCGTACAATCCTCAATTCTACCTTCGCATCAAACCACAAGTCCATATCAAATTTGCCACGCCTCGCAAGTTCGATCATCCCCGCTGGATGAATCACTATACCAGCGCTCACGCAGAATGATCACCCTAATTTGGTGTGACGCATGTGCGATGCTGGAGTTGCACTCGCATAAGACAAGAATGTCAACATAGTGGTTATCCACGAATCAATCCAGACACTTTCGATTTCATCTGAGTAACATCCGTTCACTCTCAAATTCTCCGAAGCGTTTCTACCGTTATCATCAAACTGCCATCAACTTAACTTGCATCTTATTCATCCAACAACAATGCTCAACATAATTTTCGTTCATTCGATCAGAGTATCCCCGAGTTATTGCATATCGTCTTTGATACGCCTCAATACCATCGTCGATATGCATAACTTGAACATCTTCCTTTCTCATAAGCTTAAATTCGTTGCAATCACTGTCGTTATCCGAATTCGAATACGAATCAAGTCTTGCACACATCAAGATTTATTTCGTTGTAATTATCTATCATCTTCACACATAATTTCCAATTCACATATTCATTCTCATATCCATAACTCGTACTTCCAAACCGTGCTACCGACTTATCACACTAACTCGAATTCGTTCGAATGATTCCTTCGTACTTACTCGGCACGTTCCTGAATAAGTCTTCGTACTAACTCAACATAAATTCGACCGGGTCGACTATTTCCTCAACGTAACATTCCTTCGCGATACTCAGTCTATCGTTCGGTTTATTCTTAACGAATCCTCGTTCGATGGATCATCCATAAGTACGACTTCGCACATAATCGTTCGACTCAATTCATCGTAGCATACTTGCATCTATTTCTCTCGAGTCAGTCCCACTCGAGTCTCGGCGCTACTTCGTCCGTTGAGGACAAACATATCGTAACAACATAATCGTTTCGACGAAATCTATCACAATTCACCAACTGGCTTAACATAGCTATCGCCAAGTGGTATTCCATATACTACTCAGGATCGAGCCTATCGTTATCGTTACAACACTTCGCTATACCGATCGCATAATTGGTATTGCATATACCACTCAAAATCGAGTCATTACTCAACATCATATTCCGCATAGGTCCGACATCTATTCCTCAATCAACTATCCCGTATGGTGATCCTTCCGATCCCAGCTCTAGGTTCGCTCAAGTTTGACACACATTCAATCTAACCGTATCCTGGCGATCATATCGATCACACCCGCAACATTCGATTACTCAAAGCTCAATGCGACCTACGGCCAACATAAACGTTCGCCTACTCACCTCGACTCCGCGACCAACTCGATTCGTTACTATCGCATCCGCGATCTTTCTGAATCTCACACGTTGCAACTCGTGCAACAACTCATTTTCGATACTTAAGGTCTTTACTCAATCCCGTGCAACATATCGCTATCCATCTGCATAGCCATACAACACGCATCATACCATATCGACTCGTTGCACCGATGCAATGAACGATTCACGACTTGCTGCACTCCGTGTAACCAACAACATATAACCATTCGCATAGCAACATAACACGCATCATACCATATCGACTCATTGTACCGATGCAACGAACGATTCACGACTTGCTGCACTCCGTGCAACCAACGACACATAACCGTTCTCATAGCAACATAATACGCATCGCCTCACATATCGACCCGTTGTACTTCGTACGACCTAATACATATCTCCTCGCACTTCGTGCGACCAATAATATAACTCCTCGCACTGCGTGCGACCAACAACACATAACTCCTCGCACTGCGTGCGACCAACAACACATAACTCCTCGTACTTCGTGCGATCAACAATACACATATCATTGCACTTCATGCAACCAACATCACCATATTCATTGCACTTCGTGCAATTAATGACTCACAACTTTTCTTGCACTTCGAAAACCATAAACTCATAACCCGTTGCAACCAACATTCTCCGAGGGCACCCGGAGATAGTGTGATAGTCACGACATACTTGTGGCGGACGTTGTAACACACATATTCTGAATGCGTATTTTGTCAAGCTTGCATATATTTCAGACCTGTATTTATTTTCTCGGATTTTGGCATGTACTTGTAATTGGCTTGACTTACAGATTTTGGTTCTCGTAATTGGGTTTTACATGACTTGGTTTTATTTTATGGAGGAGAATTGGTTTGATTTGGTTTGGTTTGGTTTAAAATGCATTGGAACACCTTAGCCTATGCTCCACCCTCAATACAACACACCCACCTCCATTAAATCCTACCTAACATTTCTCTCTCCTCTTTATTTTTCATTTACTTCTCCATCTCCTTCTTCCTTCCTCTATACAACTCACCAACACCCATAGGCAAGTGCACCTTGCCACCACATGAGAACCATATTTTATTTTCATTAGCTAGATTAGTCCATGGTGATCAACATTAGAACTTGACATTTTATGATTTGGAGTCTCCATTGTTCTAGATCTAGGTTTTAACTATTTTCGGATTTACATGGTTTTGATCAATTTTGGTTGGATTTTTGTGGATTTTGATGCTTCCATGTGGAAGAGAATTCAATTTTACGCAAGTTAGAACTTTGAAAATCTAGATTTGGCTTTGATTTGACAAAGATATGAAAATTTGAATTCTTGGTGTTCTGGTGTTCTTCTCGGCCTGGAGTAGCAGCCTGCAGCCTGCGCTCTTTAGCGCAGTGCTGGACTGCGCAGCCCCTCTCGGCCTGCGCTCTTTAGCGCAGTGCCGACCGCGCAGCTTGCCCTATGGTGAACTGCGCTCAGCTCAGCCCCATGCGCCAACTATTCCTGCGCACTTCACCCTGTGCAATTCACTCCTGCGCAGTCTGCTCATGCGCAATCCACCCCTGCGTAGTTCACTCCTGCGCAGTCTGTTCATGCACAATCTGACCCATACGCCATCTGCCCCTGCGCCCTGTGCCCCTGCGCACTTGGCACCCTGCGCAGCTGACACCTGCGCAATCCAACCCCCTGAACCCTTGTGCAATCCATTGGCTCTTGGAGTTTTAGTTTTATTTCTCTAAGCTTGGCTCTTCTATAGCCCTGTATATTGATATTTTATTAGATATTTTACGTCCATTTTATATCCTTACGCCTTTTGTCATAAACTTGATTTTACTTAACATGTTTGGAATGACTATTGTACATGGCATGGTATGACAAAGAACTAGCATAACACGACAGTGACCCGTAGTGGTGCACTCCTGACATGACCACTGACATAGTGGCCCGTCGTGGCACACTCCTGACAAGTACCCTGACATAATTTACCTTGATAACTTGATAGTGGCCCGTGGCGCACTCCTGACTTGACTTGACTTGTAACTTGTAACTTGACTTGACTTGATGCTGTTGCGACAGCTAACTTGACTCGTATAATCAACTTGACACCGTGGGTGTTCCTGCTTGCTTGCTTGTGTAATCCACTTGTCTTGTCTTGCATCATGTCTAGGACGTGACTCCCTGGTTCCCACGGTCAGGGATTCATACTGAATATGGATTAGGCTAATGACTAGATCAAACTATAGTTCATGGAGAATTTCCAGTCACAGGAAATCTCGTTATCTGGGCGCTCTTAATTGGACTTGTAGCTTGCCGACGAGTAGAGCACATTTCCAGCGCACTGTCATGTGTTGCACCCTCTAAGTTACCTAAGGGTATATCGTCTCCGGGCGATGTACCCAACCATACTCTCAACCCGCAGAAGGATAACTGGATGGTCTGCAGGGCTTGGGACTGGGAAATTCTCACTTGCATCTTGTTAGTAATTAGGCTTGTGATAACCCTAGTTAGTTAAAGTAGTAAGCCGTAGTAATTACTTGGCCGCTTGTGAATGGATGATGTCTAGCCCTGTCTAAGTCTTGTCTAGTCCCTGTACCCTGGTACCCCTGAACATGATTGTTTTACTTGCTTCAACAATAATTGGGTAGAGACAAGGAGCTATTCAGGTGAAAGGTTACAACCCCGGTCCTTGTTTGGTTTACGGGTTGTAACCTGGTTTCCCGAATGGTTCCACGTCCCTAGTCGTTTATTGTCCTGACGTGCTCTTTATTACTTGTACTTTTTTTTTCATTTTCTTATGTTCTGATATGCTGGCTTTTGTTCTTATTTTGTGGCCTCCTTTGTGGCACTTGCTCTTTCTGGGGTTTGACCCAGCTGGTTTTGTGTGGCCAGATTTCGGAACAGCACCCGAGGATCTACCGAACCTCCAGCCCGATGGTGGCGACTAGAAGGAACCCGGGCTACGAGTGGGTTTTCTATTTTGTTTCGCTCACTCTATTGTAAAATTATTCTTTTGAGGCGTTTAGCCGACGCACCTGTTAGCTCGATGCACTTTTACTTACTGTCTGCCTACGGGCTGTAAACATGATTAACAAATCCTAGGGTTGATCATGTATGACTTAACTCTTGCTAGTCCTAGTATTTGTATGACTAGCTTCATGATCAGCTGATATGTAATATTTGGGACGCCTTTTATTGTATATTTGGTGGTCAAACATCTTGTAATTATATTATTTGCTTGAGATTGAGACAGTAGGCTTGACCTTAAGAGACTGTTGGCTTGTAGTAAACCCTCATATCTAGACAGCCGTGACCGTATAGCGAGATGGACTTCATTTCAATATACGTAGCTGGCTATGTTCGCCCCTCTCCAGTATTCCGGTTCTGGGGCGTGACATGGTTTAAGTGGTGGCCCATGCAGGTCTTATCAATCCAGAAATGTGAGGGTTTACCGAATAGATGTCTCAATCATTACTCGTCCTTGATCTCCGTTCATAACCTCTGAATCTCTGGATTCTTGCCTTGATCATGTGCTTGTATCGTTGATCTGTCCTGGTCCTTCCTTATTGTTTTCCCTGTGTCGTCTTCTTCAGCGGCACTGTACCTGACCCCGCCGATCAGCAAGGTGGAGCACCTCCCGCGGACCAGCAGTAACCTGGAGATCAAGCCCAGCATTCCGGAGTTGCCTCCCGAGTTATACCTCCTGGAGGAGAGCCTCCAGTTCAGCCTGTTCAGCCTGCTGAGCCAGATGATGGCACCTTGGTAGGTCTCATCAGGGCCTTGATAACTTCTCAAGATCGCAGAGGAGACGCCTTACACCAGACAGTGGCAGATGCTTTGACCAGAGGCGGTCATCCAGGGAACAGCACGGCCAACAGCTTCAAGCGCCTGAACCCTCCCTTCTTCGACGGCAGTGAAGATGCGATTGCCGCGGACGCTTGGCTTCAGGATACCGAGGTAGTTCTGGAAGCAGCTAGGACACCTGAGAATGAGAAAGTGGCGGTGGTACGTCTGCAGTTGCTGGACTTAGCTCGCATTTGGTGGGCAACGCAGGCCATGGGATTAATGGCACCCATTGCTTGGGGTAGTATTTAGAGAGAGATTCCAGACGAAGTATTTCGATGCTGTGGCTCGGTACGACCTGCAGACCAGATTTACCAACTTGAAGCAAGGAGGCAGAGCAGTCGACAGTTATGCATCTGAGTTTTCTAGACTCAGTAGGATTGCCCCCACCTTGGTGGCGACCGAGTTTGATAGGACCAGGCAGTTCCAGCAGGGACTGCATTTGGAGATCTTGTTTGCAGTCGAGTAGTCGAGCACCAGACGTTCGATGCAGTATTGAGGGCAGCTAGGAGGCATGAGTACACCCCAGAGGATCGTGGATATGACCGGAGGTAGGAAGCGGTCCCACAGTCAGATGCACCAATCATCAGCCCCGGCCCCGGCAGCTAGAAGTTTGACCATTGAAACTCCGAGGCGGGCGGCCTCAGTGACGTCGGTTCAGCATTCGACCCCGACGTACCCGCAGCAGCAGAAGCAGAAGCAGACTTCCGCGATGGGATGTTCTCATTGTGGGAAGCCAGGCCATGTAGTGGCAGATTATCGTAGGGCACAAGGATTGTGCCTAGCTTGTGGAGCGGCAGATCACAAGATAGGAGCCTGCCCGAATAGGGGTAGTTCTTCCTCTTCCAACCTAACCAGTCCATCGGTTAGGGGACCAGCACCCATGCAGCAGCAGCAGTACCCAAGGCCATTGTGCCTCAGGCCCAGGCATTCCAGCAGCAGTGTGCCCAGGCCCCAGTGCAGAGCAGGCAGAGAGGTTTCCAGCAGAGGGGACCCGCAGCTAGAGGTCAGGCCATGATGATGGCTATGGAAGAAGAAGTTGCACCAGGTGAGGTAGTGGCAGGTACTATTCTCGTCAACTTCTCTCCAGCATTGGTATTATTTGATTCTGGTGCATCGCATTCATTCATGTCTGCACGATTCGCGACACGGATAGGATTGGAGCCAGAGTCATTATCAGTAAGACTATATACTTACTGGTAATGGTCTTGTGGGAGTAGATCGAGTGTTTTCCTCGTGTCGGATCGTAGTTAGCGGTAGAGAGTTCCCCGCTAGATTTATAGAATTCCCTATGGCAGACTATGATGTAGTCTTAGGCATGGATTGGTTGAGGAACCAGTATGCTAGGATAGACTGCCATGTTGGCAGGGTTATCTTTAGTATTCCAGGCGAGCCAGAGTTTTTATTTTCCAGAGGCGCGGTGGAGCCATCCTCCCCAGTGTTGCGGATGGCAATAGCAGCAGTGCAGTTGCCCCGGATAGTTGAAGAATTTCTAGATGTCTTCCCAGAGGAACTTCCAGGGATGCCGCCAGAGCGGGAGATTGAGTTCACTATAGACTTGATCCCCGGGACAGCACCAGTATCAGAGAGAGTCTACAGAATGGCGCCTTCAGAGTTGGAGATATTGTACAAGATGATTGAAGAACTCATGACCAAGGGATTCATTCATGCAAGTGGATCGCCTTGGGGAGCCCCGATGCTTCTTGTGAAAAAAAAGGATGGTACGTCCAGGTTATATGTAGATTATCGTACCTTGAACTCAGTGACAATCAAGAACAGATACCCTCTTCCGAGGATAGATGACTTGTTTGATCAACTCAGAGGGGCTTTAGTGTTCTCGAAGATAGACTTGCGGTCAGGATACCACCAGATCAGAGTCAGAGAGCAGGACATCCCGAAGACAGCATTTAGATCGAGGTATGGACATTGGGAGTTCCTTGTTATGCCCTTTGGAGCGACCAATGCGCCGACATTCATGGACCTCATGAATCGCATTTTCATGCCTTACTTGGATCAGTTCGTGATCGTGTTCCTAGATGATATCCTGGTCTACAGCAAGAGCGAAGTAGAGCATGAGCAGCATCTAGAATCGTCCTTCAGACGCTTAGAGAGCACCAGTTGTACGCCAAGTTCAGTAAATGCGAGTTCTGGCTCGATCGCATTTCATACTTGGGTCACATCATTACCCGAGAGAGGAGTAGAAGTGGATCCCCAGAAGATTGTGGCTATCGAGACTTGGCCAGCACCTAGTTTAGTGGCAGAGGTTCGCAGCTTCCTTGGATTGGCCGGCTACTACCGGCGATTCATTTTAGTTTGCAAGGATTTCAGCGCCGATGACCCAGTTGA
>JANAVB010028511.1:0-111946 GCA_029216955.1 Iris pallida
CAAACGGAGGAACAATAAGATAGGTACAATCTCAATCATAATCTAAGGTAGAAGATACGATAAGATAGATAGATATGATATGAATCCACAAAAAATACAAACATGAGAGAAGTCTAAGTGTCTAAGATAACATCTCCACAAAACATCCAAATAACACAAGATCCCAAATATATACAATAAAGTATCCAAATGAGATAAGACAACAGAAATAAGATAAAGTCTAAGCTAGTAAGCCTAAACTAGGGGGTATCATCCTCTACTGCTAGTGGATCCTGCTAGTGGTCCAGATCGCAGGTGTCGTCTAAGGCTGCTCCATAGTAAGTGGTACAAAAAGCCTCGTCCTCATCTCTGTAATATATCAACAGGTCCAGTCAGGACAGGAACGAGCACAATAATCTCACGCAGTTCATATCATGTCAGAAAATATAGAGCATGCAATAGAGTAAGATACATGAATAACTGAAAGAATGTACATGAAGTAAAGAGATAACTGTAATAGAAGTATCTACTATAAGTAGAGAACTATCAGTGACTAGTGATTTAGAGTACAAGATAGACATGTGAACAGCTGAAAATGATTCATGGCTATACTACAGAGTTGATTCATGACTACACTACTTTGGAATTATTCATATGACTATTTCTACTCTCCCATCCCCAATCAATACACAAGGATCGAGACAAGTTATGTTTAGAGTACAAGATAGACAATATATCTCACACAGTTCATATCATGTCAGAAAATATAAAGCATGCAATAGAGTAAGATACATGAATAACTGAAAGAATGTACATGAAGTAAAAGAGATAACTGTAATGGAAGTATCTACTATAAGTAGAGAACTATCAGTGACTAGTGATTTAGAGTACAAGATAGACATGTGAACAGCTGGAAATGATTCATGGCTATACTACAGAGTTGATTCATGACTACACTAGTTTGGAATTTTTCATATGACTATTTCTACTCTCCCATCCCCAATCAATACACAAGGATCGAGACAAGTTATGTTAAGATTCATGATTTTACTGCCTTATAAATGAGAGCACGTAAAATTGATTCATGAAGGCTCTGTGAATATGAGGATACATGATTCACCAGAGGATACATGAATAGTAAAAGCATAGAGATACATGATGTAAGTAAAACACACATGACATGAAGTATCCGATGCTCCCGAGGGGGATAACATCTCATAAAAAGATCTATATAGTACCAATCCGTGTTACCAACGTGACAACATCAAGTAAAGTAATCTAGAGCAAGAATATAAGTTCTAGTAAGTATGAAACGGTCAAAGGATGTACTCGCCTGAGATCCTGAGTGACTGTGAAAATAAATATCTGAACTGATATAATTGAGTCCTAAATAGAGCACATAGGTTATGATGTAATCCAGAATGTAATAATTGAGATTGATAATGCTTTCTACATGATTCTAAGCCAATTTAGGTCAAAGTCAACTCTTGGTCAGCTCTGGTCAACTCTAAAGTCAAATTAGGTCAACTCTAGTTAGGGTTTGGTCAATAAGATCAAACTAGTCTAGGTTAGTCAATTCTAGGTCTAAACAAGTATATGGCCTAAACAATCAAGTATACTAGTACCTTTGCTATCTAACACATAGCCTAAATTAAGGCACATAGCTAAACCACGTAGTTAACAAGGCACACAAATTTAGTTATATAATATACATTACATATATATCGCATATATCCTTACCCATATAGTACCACCCTAACACATACATATAGATATCATATATCAAGTATATACATATCCTCACTATGAACCATAACCTATATCTATATACTCTCATAATATATATATAGATACTATATAACCCAAAAATATATATATACCTATATATATAATCCTTCCACAATCTAACATCACCTTTTCAAACACAAACACTTAGACACTAATCCACTAACACTAGGATACCATATCAACATTGGTCATATTGGCATCCCAAAATCAATACCTTGGTCATAAGATAAACTAATCATTTACCTTGAAGGTAATGGTAATTCATATTTACCTTAAGATACTAACTTGGTATCATGAGATACTAAAATACCCCTCAAATATCTAATTAACTAACTATCTAATGTACTAACATAACATCTTAACTAATATCTAACATATAACCTATAGAGATTAACTTGCTAACATACCAATATCTAGAACTAACGTAACCTACTAACATATCAATATCTAACATACTAGATATCTAACATCAAACTATCTAGCAACATATTAAATATCTAATAAAATACTAAACTCTACTATCTAACTAACACTCATACTAACAAATATAACTTATACTAACATATAACAAACTCTAACATATTTAACCCTCTACTAACCAACATCTAACAAACATACTAACATATATAACTTAATAATATATATATATATATATATATATATATATATATATATATATATATATATATATATATATATATATATATATATATATATATGTACTATATCATACTTATACTCGACAACCTATGATACCTACATTCATTTAATATCCATACTACATAGGCTCATAGGTTACACAAAATACATATGTCTTATAGTCAGTCTTCTACTTAAAACCAATACTGTACCAATTGGGACTTTACTAAATTCTAGGATTAAAGTATGTTGTATCTCTTTGTGTTAGCTTTCCGAAACATCAAACGGATCGCATTTTCGTGTCCGAATACTCCCGAAATCGCGAAAACACCGAAACACATTCGTCTTTCGGATAGCTGACACTCAAACAGTTTTACAGAAAGTTCTAGAATATATTTTACCTATTAATATATATATTTATATATATATATATATATATATATATATATATATATATATATATTTGGAAATCTAACTTCGATACAGTTCTTTTAAAAAAACGAAAGATTAATCAAAGTTCTAAGCTAAAAGTTATGATATTTCTAAGTTGCTATAGCTACTAAAAATGTGAATAAATATTATGACGAATTTGGGTTATTTGGAGAAAAGAAACACATCTCACTCTCCACACCACTCAAGAAGCACATCAAACCATACTCCCCTCTCCTCTAACACAAGCACACCACTACAACATATCCACACACATCTTGATATATGAAATATATCTAACATACCTATTATATATAAACAAAATAGTCTATTATATAAAGAGACACTAAAATGACAAGTTGAGGCTAAAAATATGATATGTCGACTAAACCACTTAGATCTAACCATGGGTATCCAAATAAAACTCATTCTAACCATCCTAACTAACATCAATCCATCCTCTAACATGTCTAAAACTGAAATTAAAACACAATTAAACCTATTAGACATTAAACCAAACACATAAGGTGTCCTAATTTGAGATCTAATAAGTAGGACACAAGACACAAATCTAACTTGCTTTATAGAGCTCTAAATGGCCTCAAACTTGAATCTAAAGGGGGTACATGCATGGGGTATATTCTATGGATTCAAAACTAACTAATATGCATAGGAAATCAATTTAGAGGATTGATTTTATCTATTGGGAGTTGGATTCCAATGATACTCTCAAGGACACGGCTCCGATACGAAGATCCTTCTAAAATGGACACTCCTCCTTGTACTTTGCTCCAAATCTTTGCTAGCACCATCCCTTGGTAGTATGAGAAGGTTGAATAGAAGTTTTGGTGGAGGAATGAAGAGATTTGGAGATCAAATCAAAGAGGGAAGCTCTCTAATTTGGGGAAGAACACTTCGTGAAGGAAAAGAGGTAAGATGGAATGAAATAAAAGGAAGGGAGGCTAACCTACCTATAGTGGCTGCCATTAAACCATATTTGGGCCTTGGGAAAAAGCCCAATAAGGCCTCAACTAGTCCTCTAGGTTAATTTTAAGTTACGTTCAAGTTCGGGATCAAAAGGGTTAAATTTAAGCCTCTAACTTAACCAATCTAACAAGTAAAATTAGTCTAAACATACTAACTTAATTAGTGGAGTTTGTGGGCCATGACTAACTATTCTTGGGGTCCCGTCTCGAGTCTAAGCTACCCGGGTCACTAACACAAGTCGGAACGAAACGAAACTCAAACCCGACTAAACAAATCTCGTAAAATCAATATTAAAATATAAAAATTTCCAAAATATTAAAATATAAAAATGACTAAAATCATAATACATGAATTTAAATATTATTAAAATAATCTAAAATTTATCAATTAATTAAAATTCTAAATAATTCAAAAGTCACAAAATGACCAAAATACCCTTAGCCTAAAAAGTGGTAATTAGCTAATCTAATCACATGGGTTAGGCCTCCATGGTCATGGTTAGTTTCTAGGCGAAGCAGCTCTAAGGTTACTCTAGAAAAAAGGACAAAATCATAAAATACTAATTTAATAATATTAAAATATTTAAAATTTACGAATAAATCAATAACATGATTTAAACCTATTATTAAATGATTAAAATTACAAAAGTTCAAAATTACCCTCATTTTAGAAAAGTGGGTATTACAATATGTTTGTAAGGGAAGATAAAATCTGTGACACTCAATTAGACTGAACTAATTATTGAATGTGTGTCAATGCTCAAGGAGGACAAAACATAATTAGACTAGGTCATACAATAAGGTTTTCATGTATACAAGATGAGAGAACTTATGAATGGTCTGCACAATATACTATGTTCAAGACAATGTCTAATGGACAAAGCTTAAGAGTATGCTGCTAATACAAGAGGGGATACATAGTGAATCATGAGCAATAAAGGGCATGGCATGAACTCTTGCTGTGGCTAGTTGGTGATGCAATGAGGGTGCAGTGAACTATAGGTAATGTATGCAAGTGTATATTGCATGCAGTGGTGCAGATATGTGAAATACAATGAGGGTTAGGCTAATACAGTAGAGGGTGAATGCAGGGGGTTAATATGAGAGTAGGACAGTATATGATATGGGGACAGAACATCTACAGATGCTCAACGGGTTGAGCTAAGGAATGGTATGGGACAGAACCAAGTGAATGGGCTGCACATGAGTAATAGGGACAGGTCAATAAAGTCATAAAAGCATTCACAAAACATATGACTGAACTCTATAAGAAATGTGGCAGAACAGATGGACTTAAGGATGGCTACAGAATATTAAATAGCAGTCATATGTCTCATCACATGGACTGAACCACTACATGCATAGGGCCTAACATCTTGTGTACTAATCTGAATTGACACAAGGAAGCAGGACAATATCTGATGCTATGCAAGAGGCAAGACATATGAATCACACTGTTCAGTGGTTGTGTGTGTGTACATCCTAGTAAAATATGGCAGAGTATACATCATAGTACAATATGACAGAGTGTATAGCATAGATGCAATACAATGTGAAGGTGAAGTGCAATTCAGTGGTGTGTCATGGCAAAGTGTGCAAGTGAACAATGCAACAGAGCAGTGTGTGGACAGCAGGCTCGACCGCACATGATAAAATATACGGGTCGAGCCACAGATCGAGCTTACCATTACTCGAAGCCCCAAGACTATGGTTTGATTTTAGTCATTTCCCCAACTCAAAAACATACTTTGGTGATGAAACTAAAGTGTCTCGAGCGAGGATAGACACCCTAGCAGCAGGGAAGCTACTATGCATAGGCAGATTCTTGTCGCATGTCCCCGTGTCTAATATAAACCACCAAACCATTTTGAATTCAACTCAGTCAAACACAAATGCAATCCACAATATATTAGCTACCCAAAAATGTAATTACATCAGAAATTGGTGATCAAAACATCCTATGGGGCATTTCGTCGAACACTTGAGACATGTATCTGATACTCTTACGATACGCACCCTAAATGGATTCAAATTTGAACCAAACTCTACCTAATGATAGGGGGACCCTCAATGAATGAATCTATAGAAAAAAAACATAAATTTGAAAGGTTTATAGGCTCTAACCAATTAGGAGTTGGAATTCCAATGAAAATCTCTAGAATAGATCTCCCACCATGCTTCAATGGCCAAATTGTTCCAAATTCCTCCTAGCTAGCTAATAGAGGCTTTCTCTCTCCAAGGGGAAGAAATTGTAAGTGGTTTGGGTGAATTTGGAGTTGATTTGAGAGATAGAGGCAAATTGGGGAAGAACACCAAAACTAGGGTTAGGGTTTCAATGAAAGAGGAAGGAAGGGGGCTAATGATGACTTAAATAGCAAGGTGGGGGCTATTGTGGCTGCTATGGCCGGCCATATGGTCATGGACTAGGGCTTGGTTTGTCATTTAAAGACCTTTTTAGAAGAAGGCCCAAAGTGGCTTATTAATTCAAGTCACAACTAATCTTTATTAGCCATTCTAACATAACTAGAGTCCAACTAACTAGTCTAAGTCCATTAGTTAGGTCTTTATGGTCATGTCTAGTCTCTAGGCAAGGTAGTTCTAAGGTTTCACTAACTAATGACACTAACACATTGCATTAATTAAAATAATATAAAAATAATCAAGAATTCACCAATTTATCACTAATATGATTTAAATCCATTATTTAATAACTAACATGATTAATTTTATAAAAGTTCAAAATTATCCTTATTTTAGAAAAGTGGTAGTTACAACTACACATGTACCCCTTTGAGACAACATTTCTGTCGAACGTTGTCCTCAAGTGTATTTCACACAGACTAGATAGTCTGCTTAGTAGTAGTATTACTGATCACCTGACTATTTTCCTGTTACTCATCCCTGGATCATATGTTTTACTTCCTTCACATGTTATTTACTGTACTTCATTTCAGGCGCATGTATATTATGTATCTCGCTACGTTCTACTGAGGACCTGGTTTTCTTCTAGGTATATGCTGAGATCTGACATAGGATATTAAGGGTTTACTTCTTCGGATTACTCTTTCATGTATCGTCAGTTGATCGTCTTTCTGTAGTATTTTATATCTAGATTTCTTAATACTCTTAGTAGAATTTGTGGATGTATATTATGAATACTTGGACACTTGACAAGTTATACGTATTTGAGTTAGACTGGAGTCCGCTTGAATGCGTAGCTGGCCATTGCCACGTGGCCTGGTCTCGTATATTTTGGGACTGGGGCGTGACATGGTTTTTGTGGTGGCCCATGCAGGTCGCATCTTCGTAAAGTGTACGAAGTCGTAGTGGTACTTAGGATAGGTGTACTACTACGAGCCTGTGACTAATTGAGAATTAAGATTTGATGATACATCCACAACTAGGATTATAGGTTCTCTAGGATTCTCCAACATGATTGCTCTTATGTCATATTCTTTCCCGGCATGATTGCTTTTATGTTCTTTCCTTCATTTGATTCGACTGTACATTTTTTAATGACTTCTTGATGGACTTCTCTCATTCACTTCACTAAAATTGTTGGAAATGTCTTATGGATTGGTCCAAAAAAAGTTCAAAAAAGTATATTTATCCTTGTATTACGGAATCAAGAGTTTTTGAAGCTAGATAAATACTGGCGAGACATGACTTCAGATGACGATATCATAGTTACATATATTTTTCGGATTCTACTTGAAACATGTCCTATGCATTTTGATTGACCTCTCCTATAATTCGTAAAAAAATGATTTGGAAGATTTCATAGATTTGGCGAAGATAAGCTCAAGAACCTTTATTATCTGTCACGACCCGTACCCTGTTTAGGGGCACGAGGACGTGGGTACGTCCAGCCTACGCCGCACTGTCGGCAGTAGAATGCTGTATAGGTCGTCTATAACAACTAACATCTAAAAATATAAGATATATCCTGTCATCTCCGTATGGAGGAATAATATGACATGTAAATATATATAACTCAATCACAAGATCTATAGAAAGATAAGGCACGATATTTGGGAATGAAGATAAAGAAGATTGACTCGAAGTAATAGCAAAGTGTAACGCCCCAGAACCAGAATACTGGAGAGCGGGGGCGAACATAGCCAGCTACGTATATTGAAGTGCAATCCACCTCGCTATACGGTCACGTCTGTCTAGATACATGAGGGTTTAACTACAAGCCATCAGTCTCTTATGGTCATGAACAATCCTATTGTCTCAATCTCAAGCAAGTAAAAGCAATTACAAGATGTTATAGCATCAAATATACAATAGTAAGGCGTCCCATACATTACATATTTGGATGATCATGAAGCTAGTCATACAAAATGTGAAGACTAGCAAGAGTTTCAGTCATATATGATCAACCATAGGATTTGCCAATCATGTTACAGCCCGTAGACAAATAGTAAGTAAAGTGCAATACGAGCTAACACGTGCTCGTCGGCTAAACGCCTCAAAAGAATATTTTTACAATAAAGTGGAAGAATAAAAGGAAAACCCACTCATTGCCTTGGTTACGCCTGGTGGTCACCATCTGGCTGGAAGGTAGGGAGATCCTCTGGAGCTACTCCGGTATCTGGCCATACAAAACCAGCTGGGTCAGATCCTAGAAAGAGCAAGTGCCACAAAGGAGGCTTCACTTAAGAACTAAAACCAGCAATTAGCACAAGATATAATTATATGATAAAGACTGATAATATATGAAATCATGAGATATATGATGAGATAACCATAGGACTATTCAGATAACCGAGTTACAACCCTTAAATTAAACAAGGACCGGGGTTGCAATCCTTCGTCTGAACGGAACTTGGTTTCCCACCATTTATCGATAATGTAAAGCACGAGAAATCAGGTCATGTTACATTCTTATACAGGATCAGGACAAGACTAGACTGGGTTAGACTCCATCCAATCAATCACGGCCAAGCAATGAGTGCGGCTTGATACTTTAACTAACTAGGGTTATTACAGGCCTAGTTACTAGCAAGATGCAATGAGATTGTTCCAACAGCCACAAGCCCTGCAGACCATCCAGGTTATCCAGGTCGAATATCCGTTCATGAAGGGTGCAACACATAATAGTGTGCTGGAAATGTACCCTACTCGTCGACAGGCTACAAGTCCACTTGCGCGCCCAGATAACGGGATTGCCTGTAGCTGGGAAATCTTTTCATGACTACTGGGTTATTCTAGTTATTAGCCTTAATCAATTTTAGTAGGTACCCCTGACCGTGGTACTCATGGATCCCTGTCCTAGACATGATGCAAGACAATACTGGTTCATTTATACAAGCACAATCGTCCACGGTGTCCAGGCCATTCATTTTTGTCATGTCAAGTTAGCCGTCGCAGCAGCATATCAAGGTATATCATGCCAGGTTTACTTATCAAGAGTGCGCCACGACGGGCCACTATCATGTCATGTTACTTGTCAAGAGTGCACTACGACTGGTCACTATCGGGTCATGGAATATATTCAAAACTAATATGGTACAAGCATTCTATTAAGGGGCCCAAGTTGCACAGAGGGTCATGAGACAAAAGCATAAATATAACAACTCACCATGCTAAAAGGAGCGTACGACTATGGAAAGAGCCACGCGGTTAAGCAGGACCGGTTCATACGGCTCGGGAGGGGAAGCAGGCTCATGCGACCGGGGAAGATCGAGCTCATGCGACCAAGGGAGATCGGGCTCATGCGGCTCTGGAGATCGGGCTCATGCGGCTCGGAAGATCGGGCTCATGCGGTTTGGGAGATCGGGCTCATGCGACTCAGGAGATCGGGCTCATGCGGCTCGGGAGATCGAGCCATGCGGCTAAGGGAGATCGGGCTCATGCGGCAATAGATGGAGGTCTCATGCGGCTCGGCTGAATGAGGGTCATGCGGCCAAAGGAGGAACAACATATGCAGTAGTGGGGGAACAAGCTCATGCGGCTGCAGAGGAACAAGCTAATGCGACTGTAGAGGAACAAGCTCATACGGCTGCAGAGGAACAAGCTCATGCGGCCAGAATCAACTCGAGTCATACGGGTGAAGGCCATGCGGCTAGGGCCATATGACTAGGGCCATACGGCCAAAGGGGACTTGCCGCATGAAAAGCCATACGGCTAAGTACTGTTCTTCTTCTCCACTTCTCCGAGAAGAAGAACCATGATGCCATTGCTCCCAAGCTCCAAAAATTTACATCTAAGGTCAGAATCAGAACTTCCATAGGTCAAAATGGGACACAAAGAAATTCTCTACAACATGGAACCATCAAAACTTGAGAATAACAAGGTTTAATAGATCAAAACCCAAGAAATCCAAAAATTTATCAAGCTTAGATCTACATGAAATGAGCCATGGAAATTAAAAATACTAAGTACTAAAGTATCTTAGAATCTCGTGAGGAAGAAAATGGAACAACAAAATTTGAGTTCTTCCATGAAGCAAGTTGCATTTGCCGGTGGGAGAGGGGGTATGTGGAGCTCTATGCCAGGGAGAAAGAAGAAGGAGGAGTAAATGCTGAGTTATGAGGTAAAAGAAAAGTAGGTGGGATATAAATAGGGTTAGTGGCAGGAGGGGTAGGTAGGGTTGGTACACATGCAAAACCGAACCAAGCAATGAAATGCCAAAATAAACTATGCAATGAGACAGACAACATGAGTCAAAATACGTATACGTATACCAAAATACGTAATACGAACTACGGGCGTTATACAAAGTCATGATACAAATTAAGTCTATTATTCTAAGACAATTAAATACATATCCTGAAGATAATAACAAGTCTTAACCCACATTCGGAACAATTCGATACAATACGAAATGCTAAAACCCTAAGCTGCTTCTAGGGCACTCTCTACTGAGCATGATCCTCCTAAGACTCCTGTGTGCATCCCTCATATACCCTCTGCTCATAGTAGGTTGGACAATAGTCTAAACCATCTAAAAAATATATCCAGTCAAGATTGGAGCGAAGTACAACTCAAATAGCAGTTGCAGTTAATTGACAAGAACTATGAAAATGTAAATAATAATGTAATTCTTGATGAAAAATTTATACAGACAATGTACAAATGGAAGAGACAAGTGAATATAGAGTAATAGGTGTATGGGAAAAAATATGTAAAAATGTAAAGACAGACAAATATGTAATAAAGAGGAAAACTTGTCATGCAAGGTATACAACTAACAAGTCTAGAATATCTGTGTCTAAAACCAGTGTTTTAAAATACCAAGTTGACATGTAAACGGCTAGAGGGTAATATCCAGCAAACCATACACGTCCGTGTGTGGCCGCTATTATTCCAGTAAGACCATGGGGGTAGAAAGGGTGTGTTCATATGTCTCCTAGGTATTTCTTCGCCCGACCAGTATACATGGATCCAGGTCTCGACACATATCTTAATAATCCAGAATAGATACATTAGTCCAGTAAAGAGTCAATAGGCATAAAACTACGTATCTCAAGACAGTGGATCCATACAATACCAATCCGTGTGTCCATCGTGTCGAAATCAAGATAGAACACTAATATAAACATGTAGCATAGGATATATTAAGAAATAAAAACTATCAAAGAATGTACTTGTCTGCGGTCCTGAGCAGTCAATATGAATCGAGGCTCAAAGTGGAGTCACAAGACCTATAGATGAGATATACATTGTTGTAACACCCAGTTTTTTAAAATGCGGGTAATTTGAATTTTTGTATTTTTATTATTTAATAATGTTATTTAAATCATGATATGATTTTTTTGGTGATTTTTAATTATTTAAAACTATTTTTATTGGTAATTGGTGATTTGGAGTTTTGCTAGTAAAACTTTAGAGACTGCATGACCTAGAGACTAACCATGACCATGGGGACCTAACCATGTGCTTAGGATGAATAATTGCAACATTTTATTTCGAGGGTATTTTGGTCATTTTGAAATTTTGGATTTAATTTGAATTATTGGAGTGATGGTTGTTATTTTTGACCTTTGCTAGTTGAGACTATGGAGACTAACCTAGATGTTGACTTTGGCTATGGTGACTTGATTAGCATGGTGGAACCCTAGTCTAACTTAAGTCAACCCAAGTTGAGTTATTTTGAATCAAGTTCCATATAAAGAATAAATGATTTAGTGCATGGACTTTTGACTTATGGATTGATTTCATTAGCATTGAAACTTGGCCCAAGCCCATTAGTCATAACCCTAACCCTAATTCCTTCCTTACATAGCTGGCCACAAAGGGAATCCCCCTATTTAATCTTTCTTCCTAGTTCTTGCCTCTTTTGTATTTCAACAACTTTTGGAAAGAAAGATGTATTGGTCCTTCTTTCCCAATCCATAACTCTTTCATTTTAATTCATTTTTGACTCTAGTCTCTTGCATTAGAACCTGTAACGCCCCAGTCCCAAATACCTGAAACTAGATACGTAATATGCCAGCTGTATACATACGAGTAAATATACGACTGTACACATAAGCTGTAAATGTAGAAAGCCAAGACACTAAATCTCATCCACCAAGATAACTAATAATATAAAAGCAACTTTGAGTTTGTCATGTACACAATAGTCGGGCGGAGACAAAGTCCACTACCAACCAAATTAAATATGGAAAAATATACAAGGAAAGAATTTAGCAAGCGAGAGCAAGTGACGAATCCATGAGCAATCATCACGGAGGAAGGAATGGCCTTAGCTAGAGCACCTGCAGAAAACATAAACACACACCTGGGGAAAAACCAGGTCCTCAGAGGGACGTAACAAGACACATAATATCATGCCATAACTGAATAGTAAGAGCTCAATAGAAAATAGACATGCATAAAGGTTCCTAACCATCCTATGTGATATATACTTTGAGAAGACAATGTTCTACGCAGGAGCTTAGGTGTTCAGCCTAGATGGAGAGAGAGTGGTAGTAGGTAGCGCTCATAAGAGACACTATCGACCATGGGCAGAAAGTAGCTCTCATACGAGAACTATCGGCCCCGGGGTAGTAAGTAGCGCTCATACGAGACACTATCGGCCCAAATCTATATGTGTACGGAACATGTAGCCCCTACGCTAATAACTGTCTTCCCCCTTCCCATGATACTAAACATGTGTCGACTCCACGAAACTGTTTAATCCTTAATAACTGCCAAGTCTTCTACATAATCTATTAACAGTTATATCCTAACGCACGTCCTGTACGCACCGATGTACGGTTGGTACTCAAGTTCGTATCTATATGCGACTCACAACTCACACACAACCCGTGGCACATCGTGACAGTTTATGAGATGCACTTAAACATACGGTGGTCCCTTAACTCTAAGCCAATTACATAAAATATAATAATTTGTATCTATATAATTTTGAAGGAACAACATAAAGAAAAAGTATGCATGATATTGAGCAAGAAATTAAACAGTAAAGGCAAGGTGTCTTGCCTGGTGTATCATCTGGTGTGGTACAATGATCCGACAAGTTTCGATTTTCCAATAGCCATGTTCGGTGTGGAATGGTTCGAGGTTGCAAAAAATAGGAAAACATGATTTTGTCATAAGGTCGACAAACAGCAAGGATTTGAGGAGAAGGGTATTTATATTATTTTAGAAAATATCATAACACTTAAAAAAAACTAGTTTTCATAGGTCAAAATAGTATAAGGAAAACCCTTGTACTCAAGAAAAATTATTTTTGCCAAAAACTCTAATTTGTAAATTATGATTTTTCTAGGTGAAACTATATTTTTATTAGTACAAATAATTAGTTGAAAAAGTCTAGAAATCAAGATATAAATTAGGTAAATTTTATCAAAATATTTTTAGAAATAAAAAATATCTACGAAAATAATTTTTTTGGGCAAAACAATATCGTATGAAAATCTAACCTTATATTTTTAGAATAAATAAAATAAACTAACTGGATATGCGAATATATATATATTTTTAAATATAATTTGCTATTAGTAAGCCAAATAGTGTAAAAATATATCCATAATATTATGCCCAAAATAATTATAATACTCTTTAAAATTTATATATAATACATTATACAAACTACTATTTGAATAATAATAATAATAATAATAGTAATAATAATAATAGTAATACTAACAATAATAATGATAATACTAATAATAATAATTATAATAAATAAATAATAATAATAATAATAATAATAATAATAATAATAATAATAATAATAATAATAATAATAATAATAATACTAATAATAATAATAATAATATAACTTAAAAATTTGTACTGATCCCTTCATTAAACCGTAAGAGAGAGAGAGAGAGAGAGAGAGAGAGTGAAGAAAGGGTTTACTCACGAAGGGGGCATTCGGCAAGGAGAGGCGGCGGCGCGCGGTCCGGCTGGGAGGAGACGACGATCGGTGCGGCGGCACGGAGTGGGAAACGAAGGGCTCTCCACCGGCGGTCGCTCCGACGCCGTTGGTCTGACTGAAGCTGCGCGGGAAAGTTGGATACAGAGGCGCCGTGCGGTCGTCGGCGGTCGGCCGGTGACGCTGTGCGGTGGTCGCCGGCGCATGGAGAGTCCAGATCTGGATCGAGGCGGCGCAAAAGCGGCGGCTCCAGGCGGCGGGAGCGGCTCAGCGCTAGGTTGGACGGTGCGCTGGGCGGGGCACTGACGGAGGCGAGGCGGTGAGGCACGTCGAACTGGCGGAAGGGGGATCCGGCGAGACAACCGTGGGTGGCTGCACGTTGCTCGGCCGGAAGTGTCTGCCTCCGGTGTGCGGACGCGGCAGGGCGCGGCCAACGAAGGTGAGTTTAGGGTTAGGGCTTTTTCTCTTTATGATATTTTTGGTGTGGTGGTGAAGTGATGGTGGCTGGCGCGGGGTGGCTCCGGCGGTAGCGTGGTGGTGGTAGGGTTGTCGGGATGCTGTGTTGGCAGTTGGGGGCGACGGAGATGGCAGGGTGGTTGTTGTGGACAGGGGTTGGCCGGAGATGGTGGATGAAAGCAGTGATGGTAATGGTTTTGCGGGTTAGGGGCTGCGATGGCCGGAGTCTGCCGAGAGTGGTCGTACTGGTTGGCCGGGTCTAGGCTGCATGGAGGATGGAAATCGGAGAGGTATTGTCGTGTCGGGGTGTGTTCCGACACAAAGTGGACGTCCGGCTTGTCGGACGGGAAAATCATGTATTTGTACAAATACAATATAGTGGATGGAGAATGGCGACACCGACACGATGCATGTATGGTTTGAGGAAAATATTTGTGGAAGAAAATTATGGAGAAAATATGGAGGAGTACCTGCCTATTTATAGGATGTAGGAATTCCCAGTTGGATAAGACTATATTTCGTTTAAAACCCCAATAGATAGTATTTTATTATATTTAGATAGTTTTAAAAAATAATTGGAACGAATCCAAATCAAATATGGATATCTCCTATATTTAAAAGTGTATTTAAAACAAAACCTTTTCCAATTTAAATTCTCCAAATTAATAAACTATTAAATTAAACAAGATTAAAAATATCTTTTTCACATCTATTAAAATATGCTATTAGTTAATTTTGAAAATTACATATATATACTGATAAAAAATATAAAATATAAAACTTGCTTTTCTAATATACCATTTTATAATAATCATATTTATTATTTTACTGCAAACATGTAAGGCTTTTTATAAATAAATAATGAACTCGAAATTATATATATATAATTTGAAACTATTTTCGATAGATAAATCCAAAACTATTTTTTTTCTAAAATATGTACCTCACACATATTCGCACTCGACGAGTAAGTACGAAAAACAAAATTTTGTGTGTGACGTACAGTACGACATCGAGACGTACAAATACAAAGTAAATTTAAATATCAATAAATAACTATAAAAAAATTTAAAATTGTAGTAGAAATTTAGGGGGTTTACAGAACCTAATCCTACTCTATTTTCTGTTCTTGGAGGGAAATCTCAGATTTGGTACAATTTGGAGCTTTTGGCTTGCAAGAGGAATCTTCCTATTTGGGGCTTTTTCCTTGTGATTGATACTCTATAGGTAAACACCTCAAACTATCATTTAATCTTGATTTCTTTGCATGATAGCCTAGATCTAGGTGTCCCCTAGCTGTGGTGCGTGTTTGGTGAAGTTTTGCATTGATTTCGTGTCCGTATCACACACGTATCTGTTTCTATTTACAAGTGTTTATTAGAATACCACAATAGAATTTATTTTGATAATTTTGAAATATATTTGATTGAATTTGTAGCCCTATGCATGTGCTTTTGATTTAGTGTGGACTGAATCAATTTTTGTGTCGTATCCGTGTCTAAAACGGACACGAATATATTGTACGAGCAGCCGCGCACGTGCCCTGCTGCTCGGGGGTGTTTTCAGCACAGGCCACGTGGCCGCATGCCACTTGGCATGGACGTGGGGGCCACGACTGACAAGTCAGCCCCCAAGTCCCAGAGCTGTTCGTGTCGTGTCAGACACGCTATGACACGTGCACGCATTTTTGCCTACAATAGTTCAGGCAAAAAATGTGCACTGATACGGTGTCCGTATCGAGTATACGCGTGTCGTAGATATGTTGCAGACACTCGAGCGTGTAGCCCTATCATTGGCGAACCTATGTTCACGAGCCTGGCTCATCTCGAGCGCTGAGTCGTGTCTAAACGGACACGACATGGCTGAACGAGGCAGTCTTCACTGCCAGTTCGGTCACTGTAGGCATTTCCAATTCTTGGACACATTGTGTCCTATTTATTGGACACAATTGGCTCCCAATACATGTGGGATATGTCCCTAATCTTTGTACACCTAGTTTTCTAAATTTATTTCGAATTTGACCTTGAATTTGGTTTCGAAATAGTGGGTTCATTCGTTTAACTGACAGTTCTTAAGTTTCATGAGTTTTGGGGATTTTGATTCACATTTTCCTGAGATTTCTACGAATGTTGATGTTATATTGATTCCCAGTTTTATTAATAATGTGTATGATTTGGTTTTCAAAGCAAATAGGTTTTCAAATGAGAAATGAATTCGAAAAGTATTTGGCTTGGATTTTGATTGTACATTGTTTTCACATTTTAGTCTTCACAGTTTTTTGAGTATTGGAGTTGAGATTGTTCTCAGTTTTAGTTCAATTCATTCCAGGTTTAAATATCATACTGTGATACTCAGGATTCCTGAGTTGACTCACTTGGTTAACTGTTACTCACTAAATTCCCTTTTTCTTCACTATTTCTTAGTTTCCCTTTTTATAATTGAGTGCAAACATGTTGATATATGACATATAGTTGAATGAAAACTGAGAACTATCCACATTTTAGTTTCCTTCCCTCTTTTTAATATAGATAAATATGTCTGATATAATGTAATCCATGTATGTATGCATTGAAAGCATGAATATGTAACATATGCATGATAGGTAATGATAAGTATGTATGAAACTGAAAGAATGCATGAACTGAATTTTCCTGAGATTGATATTTCTTGAGATTTGATGCAAGAGATACCTAGGTTTGAGTCTTGTTAGACTGAGTATATATGTGATTGTTGCTCTTAACTAAAACTGAGTTACACTTTGAAGCCTGAGACACACATATACATGTACACTCTTTAAATGAAACCCCCTTGCCTGTGCAGACCCTTGTTCAGCCCCCTTGCTATATTTGAGTTGAGTTCAGTTTTCAGATAATGGTGAACGTATGAGACTTGTGTATCCGGTATTATGTTATTGCATTTAAGTTGGGTTGTGACTCAATTTTCCTGAGAATTTTCCTTGCATTGCAACCGCTGCACACACATGCCTTTACAACTTCATTGCCATGTTATGACTAAACCCCCATTCTCTGTTTCCTGAACATAGACACCACACACACCCTCTACCTCCCTGTTTTACATGAACCAACCCCCCCCACACACATCTATGTATACCCCCTTAACCCTCTCTCTATCTCTCTATGTATGAATGTATGTAGATATGCATGTATGTATATATATATATATGTATGTATGTAAATATGTATGTATGTATGCATATATGAATGCATGAGTGTAATGTGTGTTGCTCTGTGACCTTGTGAATGTGCTTGGATGCTAGTCTAGACTTGGTTAGGAGACTTGACTGGACTAGGATTGGCCTAGTTGACCTAGTTTGACTAGTGTAGTTGACTGTGGTTGACCAAAGTTCGACTTTGATCTAGATTGGCTTAGAAATCATGTAAATTGCATTTTAACTTTATTTACCTTATTTTAAACACATTATAACCTATACTACTCTATTTAGGACATTATGACTCCGGTGCAGACATCTGATATTATACTACTCTTTTCAGAGTATCAGGCGAGTACATTCTCTGATAGTTCTCTCATTTACTTGTCAATGACTGTACTTCAGTTCTAGTTAGTTTTATGTGATTCTCTTTTACAACACATATAGATATTTCTAGATTCATGTATGCGACACACATACATCTTGTCTGGCCTCTATTACTAGAATCATTCTGGAATCATTGCTGGTATCATCATGTTTGGCTGGACTCATCTCGATTCTCATGTCGAATTCTGGATTCACTTGTATTGCGGGGTGGGGAAATATTGAGTAAGACATGTAAACATACCCCAAATTTGGAATCTCCAAACTGGAATCTACTGGAAGCATAGCCATCCCTCGCCTGATCAGTGAGTGATGTGCCTGATACCTACAGCCGTTTATATGTCGATCTCGATATTTTAAAATATACTGTTAGAATATAGCTGGTCTCACCTGGATTCTTGATCACTGACTAGAATCATCTTGTACTGGATTCATCTTGTATTAGATTCGTCTCGTACTGGATTTACATAGGATTTACACTTGTCTTATATTTACTGTCTGGACTTATCATGTTACTCTAGTTCAGCTAGAATCTTATTTTATAGTTTTTATTGTCATGATTCTTCTTTAGTTTTAGTTACCTTACTTTTTTTGTATCTTAACTGTTTCTCTATACCATCACCTGAATATAAACTACCATGTTCATCATAAAACTGTCTATAACTACTTTATAGTTCTCTGTCATTTACTTGGGTTTTCTAGATGAGTTGTGCTCGTTCCTGTCCAGACTGAACCTGTTAAAAATATTACAGATGATTGCCCTGAGGACATTTGCCCTACTTGCCTTGGAGCAGGAGATGGCTTAGCTACCTTTGGCCCCGACACTCAGGAGTGATCGGGTGACTAGCTAGTAGACTTGGTTTAGTTTTCATGTTTTAGAACTTAAATTATAATAAGCTGAGATCATGTTTGTTTTGAGATTGTATGAGATTATTATTATTTTGTAGTTGGTTTTGTTGTTGTTATTTAATCTTAGTTATAAACTTCTGTGTTATCATATCGTGCTTAGACTGTAATTGAGATTTCATTATATCTATACTTGTCATCTGTTTGGAGTTGAGATTTTGACAAGTATATTATATAATTGCGTGAGTTGTTGTTTAGATAGTGACCTAGAACAACGTTCTACCGCCGATACTGTGGCGTAGGCTGGACGTACCCACTTCTCATACCCCTACACTGGATGCGGGTTGTGGCAATTGTTAATTGGGGTTTAATAGTGTTAAACATGGTTTTCTAGTGTATGATATGCAATCTAGGTCAAATTTAGGTCAAATTTGACTTACAGTTGACTTTTGGGTCTACTGGTCAACCTTGGTTAACCCTAGTCAACCAAGCCTATCTAGGTTAGGGTAACCCACATCAAATCATTACCTGCCTATGTTACCCATGTTATCTATGTATTTTAGGATATTGCCTACATCATATCTATTAGGTATCACCCTACCTACTAATATCCTACTAAATTTGGTAGGCAACCCTTTACCTAAACCTTAACTATTTAGATAGGTATCTACTTACCTTACCCTAAATTAGGAAATTTACATTACCTATCCTAGGTAACTATTTACCTTATTTAGATAGGTAATTACCTTAACTATATTACTACTAGACCATCCCTACCCTATACGTAATACCTTACCTTAGATAGGTAAAGTCATACTTTAGTTAGATTTTAACATCTTACCTATCCAATCTTTCTAACCTTAACCAATATTACTTACTAGGAACAACCTTAGCACCTCTAATAATCCTCACCCTTACTCCAACATGTGAATCAAAGTTCACATCTAGGGCTAATAGTGGCCTAATGGCCTATTGGCCAACAACCCAACAGGGGAGGGGGTGTCCTATTGGCCAACAACCCAATAGGGGTATGCAAAGTGCACTACTGCACTGCATTGCAAGGCAGGGCAATGCCCTTGCCTTAAGCAGCTGCTGCTACAAATACAATTCCTGCAGTGCATGCTGTAGGGCATTGCTGCTGCTGTATCGTGCATTTGCTGTACTGCAAGGCAAATACCACTACATTACCTACAGACAAGGCCTAAGCCTCAGCCAAACATTCCATCATTGCATAGGCCTATGGTCAAGTTGCCACAGGTCAAGCTGGAGGAAAATTAAGTCCCCTGCTGCTGCAATGCAAGCAGGCCATGCTGCTGCTGCAGCTAAAACCAAAGTTGGCCAAGGCAAGTGCCAATACCCCTGTCTAAAATCAACCAAGGGGCCAAGTGGTTCTGTCCTACTCCCAACAGTGCAGTTGCATTGCTTACTGAAATAGGCCAATTGGCCTATTACCTAAGTGCAATGGCTATTGGCCTGCTCACTCTTCCTTTCTCAAATCTGACACACACACACACACTCTTTCATATATGCAAAGTAGTCATCCACACCTTGAAGTCAGTTCCTCCTCTCTCCCTTTATCTCTGTTACACCCTCTCATTATCCCTATGTTATACAATAAAGTCACACACAAGACACTGACCTAACCTTTCCCATATGGCACACTTGTGTGTGCCACACCCACTCACACACATAAATCTGAACCCAACATATGACCAATCCTTGCACTGGCCAAGTGGCCTAAGCTAAAAGCCTACTGCTGCAGGCTCACTGATACTCAAGTGAGCATCACACCATAAACACCTATCCTTCTATTAACTTGACACTACACTGACACACTAAGCCACTGTACCACTAAATTTGACACTAACACTAACCTCACTGGACTACTCTCTGATACATGCACTCTTTACTCCCTGACACCCTCAAACTCTTGTCTAACACATCTCCTTTCCCTCTTATCCATGCTTATCGACTAAATACTTTCTTCTCCTAATTCTAACTGACTGAACGCTATCAACACACACATATACATACAAAATACCACACAATGAACTCTTAGTCACTTAGACACTATAACACTTATGTTGATTAACTTATAGACACTATCTGATACCCACAAAACCAGAACACTGGATACCTACCTCTCACTGCCATATTAACAGGTTTACTACCTGCATACTTACATTACATATATATATATATATTAATATATATATATATGTATATATATACACTCACATTCAAGGTACCAACTCCCCTCTCACTTCACTAAGATTCTAACTGATATGTTATCCCACCTCTCATCTCAAAGTAGACTGAACATAATGCAACCAAGGACTGAACATTTAACAAGTCTCTGGACATTGAATGAAAGGTTGTAGGTAGACACTAGGGACTGAACTGGATGCCAAATAGTGGCTAACTAAGGGGCTGACAAATACTCATGGTCGAGTATTGACTGAGCAAAGAATGAAAGGGACTGCACAAAATGGATTTGGGACTGAAACATGAAAGGGAACTGTCAAGGCCTATAACTGCAAGTATTTCGAACAAGGATTGAATATATATTATATACAAATAGGAATGGTTTCTTCGAGCGATCTGGGCGATCGGGCTAGGGTTCCGAGGAACGTCCCCTCCCCCATGGCCACCAGACCCCCTCGCCAGCGGGGAAAGGAAGACAGAGAAGATGGGAGGGGGGGTCGGGCAGTCCCCCCAGGTCGACGGCGGCGCCCCCACAGGCGGAGAGGGGGGAGGGGGGAGGGGCAGGAGCGTTGGGGGGAGGGGGGTCTGGCGGACCCCCTAGACCTGCTGCAGGCGAAGGCGACCCCCCACGCGGTGGGGGGAGGGCGAGAGCGACGGTGGAGGGTGGGTGTCGGGCGGACCCCCCAGGTCAGTGGCTGAGGTACTCTCCCCAGCGGGGGGGGGGGGGGGGTGGGGGGGGCTGGGGTCAGTTCCGGAGGGG
The DNA here is from genome assembly GCA_029216955.1 of Iris pallida. Lineage (NCBI taxonomy): Eukaryota > Viridiplantae > Streptophyta > Magnoliopsida > Asparagales > Iridaceae > Iris > Iris pallida. The sequence goes on from JANAVB010028511.1 coordinate 21,978, forward strand.
GGGTCGGGCTCGCGACGGGCTAGTCGACGGTAGGTCCGACTGTGGGATCGGACGGGGATCGGAACCTTCTGGGTGTCTCCAATGCTCTGACTTTCGAATTCGGAGCAGGATCTAGATCTCAGGTCGGCCTGATGGAGGGAGGAGGATGGACGACAGTTACGCATCATTTTGTGGCAAAGACCGGGGGAAAGGTAGGAGGAGGATAGGGCCAACTTAGGGATCGCTATACTGCTGACAAACGACAAGGCTGGTCATGGGCACGGCCATCGGCCCGTAGCCCTGTGGCATTTGCTAGGAGATTGGTGGGCTGGCGGCCTAAGGCAATCACAGCGGATAAAGGGAAGAGCAATGTGGTGGAATTTGGCAGTCAGGGGTCTTGGTCTCCCTCCCGGGAGTTGTCCCCAGGCCACATGGGGCGACTCCACGGCTGGCTGGAAGGTCCTGGGCAGATATTTGCAAACTTGTGGGACCGAAAAGTCCTACATTGATGGAGTACGTACCGCCGATTAAGGCAGAAAGGGGTTTCCGGGCATCGTTCCCTGCGAAGGAGATAGAGAAGGTGACTGCCTACTGGGAGAATACTCTGGTTCTGTACGTCCTAGACAACAAGCCTTTCTACGGACATATTCGGGATTATGTGACACGATTCTGGCAGCCTAAGGGCAGTATGGAGTTCTTTGCTCGCGAGAACGGCTTCTACTATGTGAAGTTTGGGCTTGCGGAGGATGTCACAAGGATCCTACAAGGCGGCCCCTGGACGTTCGACGACAGGCTAATCATCCTGAAGGAATGGACCCTAGAACTTAGATGTGAGAGGGAAGTCCTGAATGCCATCCCTGTATGGATTCGCTTCCCTGAGTTCCCTGTCCGGTTCTGGAGTATCCTATTGCTGATGCGTCTGGTGAGCTTGGTGGGCACCCCGATCAAAGCAGATGAAGCTACTGCCTTCCGTTCGAGGTTGATGTATGCGAAGATTTTTGTGGAGATTCAGACTGGGGGGAGTTACCGAAAATGGTAGAATATGAAATTCTTTCTAGAGAGGTGCTAACCTAGAAGGTGGAATACGAATGGGTTCCACCTACCTGTTAACGATGTACTTGTTTTGGACATCTGGCCGGTACTTGTTCTTAGTAGGCCCTCAGGTGGAGCCTAATATTCCCTTTAGTAAGGTTCCAGATTCACCCAGTGACATGGATGCTAGAGATGACAATGGAGAGGGGGTCTTGGTGGGAGGGGCTACTCCTCCAGTGAGTGATGGCGGAATGAGCCTCATTGTCTTTATCCAGCTAGCTCCCACGAGTGGGGCTTTGATCACTTGCCCGGGGCAGAGGAGTACAATTACCAGAGGTATGGTGGCATCGGGAAGAGAGGAGCGGTGGAGAGGGGGGGAGGGGGGTGGCAGATCGGCTGAGGGGCATGTTTACTGTAGGAAGCGACGTGCTGTTGGTCCACTGAGTGACGGTCCCCCTAGGGAGGGGGGCATCCTATTGACAGGGAGGAGGCGGTGTGTGTTGACAACCCTGCCTGGGCGATGGTGCTCTCTCAGGTCGTTCTCCAGCAGGCCATTCCGACTGGGATGGAGAAGGAACTATTAGCATCGGATGTGGTACATTCCCCAGGTGCCGATCCGGGTGTTTCCCAGGGGATTCATCCTCTCATTAATTAATAGCTATCATCGCCTGGAATGTGAGGGGAGCGTGTTCACTAGGGAGGTGGAGAGAGATTTGTGGGGTTCTTCACAAAAAAGTGTGACATCTCTGTACTGTTAGAATCTAAGATCAAACGTGAAAAGACCCTTGCTCGGCGGACCCCATCTCATTGGGCACAACTTCACAACCTGGCTCTATGTGACATGGCCAGGATTTGGGTCAGATGGAACTCGAAGAGCTGGAAATGGGACTTGATTTTGATGACGGAGCAGTTGATCGCCATCTCCTTCTCGAACAAGGGTAGTTTTCGGTTATTGCTGGGGGCGGTTTACGGCCACAACGATAAGAGGAGACGGGAGTCCCTGTGGAGCGATATCTCCAGTATTGTCACCGCTGCTGACTCGTTGTCTCTTCCTTTTCTTCTGATCGGGGACTTCAATGCCCTTCTGCATCGAGAGGAGAAGGTGGGCGGTCGCCCAGTTCTAGACTCTATCCTATATGATTTCCAGAGATGTCTCCTCTAGGCGGGGCTCCAGGGATTGTCGCGCTCAGGCTTCATTTGGACTTGGCATAATAATGCAATCTGGAACAGGATTGTATGCCAGCTTGATAGAGCCCTGGGCAATGGGGAATGGTTTCAACATTTCCCCAATTCTTTGGCTGAAGGCCTTGTCGCTGGGACGAGCAATCATTCCCCCATCATGGTAGGCTTCACTACTCAATCTCCTAGAAATTCCCGTCCATTCACGTACAACAACTGTTGGTATCTCTCAGAAGGCTATCTGGAGGCTGTCTCAGAGGGGCTTACTAGCTGTCAGGAGGGGACAGTCCAGTTTCGCTTGGTGCGTCGACTCAAGTTTACGAAGAAGGCTCTACGGAGTTGGGTGAAGGGGTTGTCCAAGTCTACCTTAGAAGATAAGGAGGTGAAGCTGCGGGCTATCCAGCAGGACATGTAATCTGACATGCTAAACGGTGACCTGGCGGTGAGAGAGAAGGAGCAGATCGGAGAAGTCAACATCTTATGGTTGCAGAAGGAGATTAGCATGACTCAGTATGCCAAATGTTCCTGGCACAAGGACGGCGACCGTTGTTCCAAGTTCTTCTATGATGTCATCCGGACCAGACAACCTAGGAATCACACCTCCCAGCTACTTGATGTGGATGGCAACCTGGTGGAAGAGCCGACTGAGATCCAGGGCGAGGCTGTAAGTTACTAATCTGAGTTATATTTCCGGACTGACTACCTGTCTGTGTTCCCAGATGTTGTTACGAAGAGATTGGTGACTCCGTATGGGAATAGAATTCTTCTTGCCCCTGTTACTTTGGAGGAGGTAGAATCAATTGTCAAGTTGGCGGATCCCAACAAGGCACCCAGACCGGATGGTTTTAGCAGTAGGTTCTACAAACGTCACTGGGACATTCTGAAGTATCAGGTCTTGGAGGTGGTGCAGGAATTCTTCACGAAAGGGAAACTACTAAAAGAGCTAAACCACACTTTCCTGACCTTGGTGCCTAAGAAGGATGGAGCGACATCACTGGCGGATTTCAGCGTGCTGTAATTATCTCTATAAGATAATTATGCACCTTATGTGCTTGCGGATGGAGGGGAACATGCAGGACTTGGTATCTCCGAATCAGGCTACATTCATCAAGGGGAGGTCGATCGCTGAGCACAGCCTCATTGCTTATGAGATGGTTAGGGGCTTTTGCAAACCCGGAGGGAAGAAAGCATGTGTGAAACTGGACCAGAGAAGGGCGTATGACATGGTCAATATGGACTTCCTCTGTCATCTGATGACCGTCATGGGTTTCGAGAACCACTTGGTTGCATTGATCCGGGAGTAGATCATGTCCCCCACTTTCTCTATCCTTATCCAGGGCATCCCTTATGGGTACTTCCAGAGCAACCGTGGGCTTAGACAAGGTGACCCTCTGTCCCTTTACCTGTTCACGCTTGTCATGGAATACTTCATATGTTTAAAGGACCTGGCAGTGCTCCGTGGGAGTCTGGTCCCATTGTTCAGGAAGGTGGATCCCCTATTTACCCACCTTATCTATGCAGATGATCTCTTGGTGTTCATCCTGCCATCGATGGAGGGTATACAAACGATTGCGGAGATTATGGGAGAGTTGGATTCCCTCTCGGACCTTCAGATGAACAGAGAAAAGAGGAGCGTGTACTTCAGCTCCCTATGTCCCCAGAGGGGGGAGCGGGCAAATGTGCTGGAAGTTGAAAGGAGTGATCTTCCGGTGAGATATTTAGGAGTTCCTCTCACAGTCAACTATGCACGGGATCAGGACTGCCATAGTCTAGTGGAGTACGTCCAGAGGAGAGTGAAAGGATGACAAGCCACCGTATTGTCCTTTGGAGGATGTATCGAGCTGGTCAGATCGGTAATTTCGGCTGTAGCTCATTTTTGGCTGTAATCCATCCTCCTCCCTGTTGCCACTGTTAAGAAAGTGGAGCAGATTTGCGCAGACTTTATTTGGAGGAGGAGGGGTATGCATGCCATCTTCTGGAGCAGCTTTGTAGACCCAGAAAGGAGGGAGAAGTGGGGCTAAGGCGTTGCTGGAGATCAAGGAGGCCTCTGCGCTTAAGCTGGCTTGGAGATTCATCAACGGGGGAGGGGGGGTCCCTCTGGACTGACTTGATGCACAACAGATATGTGAAGCGGGGCAACTTCTGGTCCTGTGCTACTGACAACAATCACCCAGTCACTTTTAAGACTGTCTTGAGACACATGGGGGTTCTCAAATCTGTAATCCAAAAAGTCATGAAGGATGGGTCTGGAATGGACCTCTGGCAGGATCCTTGGATAGATAGGCTTTCGCTATTGGACATCAGGGGAGCCCCGACACATCAGGAGGATAGGTGTAGGCTGACGTGTGGTCATATCATACGCGACGGAGAGTGTAGGCCGGAGTCTTATCGATTTACCGAGGAGCTGGGTGGGATTATCAGTACTATTGCCATTGATCCGGACTTGCCTGCTGATCGGTGGATTTAGGAGCCGTCAGAAGCAGCTCTGAGAACTGGGGAGTTCCAATTCCGGAGCTGCTACAACCTCATCCGGTGCACCTTTCCTGAGAGTTCTGACTACGAGTTCGTATGGTGCAAGGGTCTCGCCAGGAAGATGCAGCTTTGTGTCTACAAGCTTCTACTGGGACATCTTTTGACTAGGGATCGTCTGAGTTCAAGACTGGTTCCGGACCGCCAGAGTTCGACTGGCGGCCTCAGTTTGGCATATATGGAGTGAACGAAACCGTCATATTTTTGAGGGACTGGTCAACCCTCCGGTAGGCATCATCCATAATATAGAGTTTGATGTTAATGCTATGGAAAACTGAAGAGGGGGAGTCCCACTATGATTGTATGTTGTAAGATTATTGCATTGCTTTTGGAATAAAATTTACCCTTTTTCCAATACATACATATACATACATATATATATATATATATATATATATATATATATATATATATATATATGCATCCTAAAAAAATATGCATCCTATTTAATGATGCGATGGAGTATGGACTGAGCTAAGATGTGTATCAGTCATAGGATTGATACATTGCAAATGCTGGACACTTTTAAGATGCAGGAACAAGACATTATGAGAGATGTGGACTGATACACAAAATCCTAACCTCAAACCAAAAGACAGTCCCGTACTACCTGACTGATACCATATACATCAATATGGACTGATACACAATGTGCTCAAAGGAACTGAATGTAAAGAAGGTAAGGAACTGAACATTATTGAAGTAGGGATGATCAAGAGCAATCTGGGGGACTGGTCAAGATGTAAGGTTGAACATCTCTACAAGACCGAGACATTACCTAGATACAAGATTGAATAGAAATGAAGAAATGACAATGCCAAAACCATTTCTCTCCACTGAAAACTGATACATTGACCCAGATATAGGTAAATCTGAACAGTTAAGTTTAAGGATGACTGAACTCTATACAAGCAGTGGACTGAACTCAAAGTTAAACACTCCTATATTCCCTGTCAATTTGACAGTTAACTATGGGCACAAGAAACACATATACACTGATACAGGTCCTCATCTTGCTGAGAACCTATCTATCTATATACATTACTATGATTTATATATATATATTATATGAGACACACACTGTCACACAAGTTACAAAGGAAATCCCAATACCCACACTAACTCTTCTATGCTATTGTTATTAGAATGAGAGCATACATATACAATCCACTGTCATGTGGACAGTCTATGCACATATCCATCGTGTCCCTTTCTATACATACATGTATCCATACATGATTATATACATACATACACCTATATAAATCACTTTAGAGTATATCTATACCTAGCAAATGAACAAACTAAGCTATACCTAGGTCTAAACTGGAAAACAGAATTAAATGGACAAGTTATTTCAAGAAACACTTGGTAGGCAAAATTCGTATTTGCCCAAATGGCACCATTCTAACCCATAGAACTATTAGGAATGAGCCCTCTAACACCTATTTCACAACCTATAGGGTTAGATCTAGACATTAGAGGTGTCTCCTATATGAATGCATGAAATTTGACCATAGAAATGAGGGTTTAGAAGATTATACTTATGTAGAATGGAGCCTACACAAAGCTCCATGAATTTGAGAAGGAAGGATAAAGAAGTAGCTCCCAAAACCTTGCTAGAGCCTCCACCAAGCTTTCTTGAGCTCCCCAAGTCCTTAGCACACCAAGGGAAGAAGGAGGAAAATTTTTGGAAGAGTATGGAATGAAGAAAATGAGTGGAAACCCTAAAGAGAAATGGTGGCTGCCATTGAGGGCTTGTGGGGGTATAAATAGGGTCTTGCCAAGCCCTAAACTCTTTATGACACTTAGTATTAGGAAGGTCCTTAAGGGGACTAAGTGGTTTGGCTCTAATTAATGCTTGTACTTAACCTAGCCATGACTATAGTCTAATTAATTAGGGAATTTAAATATATGAGTGTAGGCTAGTCTACTTATAAATACAACCATCATATTTAATAAAAAAATATACACTAACTAGATAATTATAAAATGACTAAAATACCCCTATTCTAGAAAAGTGGTAGTGACATTATCTGGCGTGGCAGCTGTGCGCTACAGCCATCCGTCGTATTATGGAACAAGGAATTTATTACAGCCAGATGCACACTGGCTTGGCCGTAACTTCACGTGACATAAACACGGAGGTATATGATTCTCGAGTTTTACCTAGACTACATCCTATGCATCTCGTTTTGGCCTCATACCGTTCTTGAAGATATTTTGACAATCTTTCCTGCCTTGCTTGACCCTTAACTTGTTTGAATAATGATATGGATTGCTCGATCGAGTCTTATGCCTTGTAACCTTCCATTTAATATACCATTGAAATGGCCAAACCTCGTTAACAAATCCTATAGTATAACTATAATATGTTATTGTGTGATTGTGATGAGTACATTTTCCTACGGATTGATTAGGTTAAGCTTATAGGACAAATATGAGTGACTGGCCACAGTAGGCTTAGAAACCATTAAGAACGATTGCATTAATATTATAATTTGATGATAGGGTATCTAATATGGAGCGATGAGATATTATATTGTTGTAACTACGGATTGAAGGATCTGAATCCTGTTCTTACTATTTAAGGGTTGTGTATTGGTAGGAATTTGATTGGTTATCTATAAACTAATTACATATGATTGGAGGGTAGATCAATATGTGGAATGATATAAGATGAATTAGAGAGAGATATAATATTGTGTACAAGATCGAAAGATAGCAAATAAAATAACAAGGAATAAAGCAAGGACATACGTATATTGATAATTTATAAATCAATAAACGAGAGTTTGAAATTGAGGATTTATATTCGAAGGAGTTGCTGAGTAAAAAGAAGCATGCTCTACGCTAAGATCGGTGCTGAACGTATAATTTTAAGAAGAAGCCGTAGAAAATGATTGAAGGCAATTAATACAAAGTGCTTGTGGTTGATAGAAAAATGATACTTAGGATAGGATAAGGAACCCAACTATTTACAATTGAGATTAAAAAATATGGTTGATGACCAAGCATTGTCGACTTATATACATATCCCGAGGATGACCTATATTGAGGGTATACAAAAAGGTTCCAAATTGGTATAAAAGATTCTAAAGGATAAACAACATAGTATATGATATAAGGACCTTTGTTGAACTTCAATCAAAATACCTGTAAGGACTTCGAGAAGCAGAAGAGGTGATCACAAGGGTAGCAGATTGAGTAGGGTAGCCTTAGCAGCTGCATACTGTAGAAGCATGAAAAAGAAGAGAAAAATGAATCATGCGGCCAAGGAGCCACATGCGGCTCAGGAGTCCCATGCGGCTCAAACATATAGGCAGCTCGAGTGGACTCCATGCGGCTCGCAGAGGGAAGCCACGTGTCTTTTTTAGAACGGCTATACCCAGCGTCATTCAAACATAATTAACGCTCTGACGGCTGACAGCTGACAGCTGACAGCCCTGACGTAAAGTAGTCATGATGACTGACACAAGAGCACTATCTTCCTAGGGAACTGGAGAAAATCTTCACAGCTTCGAGGCAAGTTTATGCGGCCAGACTAGACGAGTTCACGCGGCCAGTACAGAGAAACCTATACGGTTCAATCATGAAGGTCCCCCATGCGGCTCGGCCATGAAGAAATCCATGCGGCTCGGCCATGAAGACTCTCATACAGCTCGGCCATGAAGACCCCCATGTGGCTCGGTCATGAACATATTTCATGCGGCTCGGTCATGACAACCTTCATGCGGTTCGAGTATAGAGACTATTCATGTGGCTCGTTCATGAAATCTTTCATGCGGCTCGGTCATGACGACCTTCATGCGGCCCAAATATGAACGCTCCTTATACGGCTCAACAAGGATGACATGACATGTGTCCTAAAGATGATCAAATTTTGGGTCAGATCCCAATAATTTGGGACACGTGGCAAGAGAATGAATTAAATTGATTCATTTAGATTTGCGGACATCAGCAAATCATCATGATGGGGATTTATTGCAATCAACATTAATTACTGACATGATATGGCATAATCCTTATTAAGGGCCTAAATCCTTCACACTCAAGATTGATGGCCCAGATTGATCAGTTACCAGGCCGCCGCCACTTAGAGAATGGACAATCATTGCAAACCCAAATGATGCCCCCTACTATTATAAATAGCAAGGTGCCATTCCCTTGCAAAAGGATGCTCCTCCAATAATCAGAGAGAAAAATACACAGAGATCAATCCAGAGAGAGAGAAGCCAGAAGAGCAATACGAGGAGAGCAAGAAGTGCATTTCTTCGTCAACGCCAAGTATCTCGTTGCAGGAGCCAAGGCTACGTCCGATCGTCCAAGGAGTAAGGCAGAGCTGCCGTCGCTTTCCCGAGCCTCTACCGTCACCCCCCAGAATCAAAAATAAACAATTGTACTTAGATTGCTGTACCTAGGTTTTCGTCCCTAGGCTTTCTTTGTACAAGCGAGTTTGTAACGTGAAGTAAAAGTCCAGTCCTCCCATAAAACTGTTTTGCTCTTTTATATTTCATGGCAAACATGATGGCGACTTTGCTGGGGACAAACTTCTCCATGGCTGAGGAGTTGGTGACGCAATCGGATACAGCCAAACTTGGCTCCACTCAACAGAAGATGGTCGCCCGGTTCGACCAACAGGCGTTTGAAGAGATGCTCTCCGACAAGAGCGCTGGCCCGGTCCAGAAGTAAGCTCGCACGAAGAAGGCCCGCAAGGAGTGGAGACCCCGATCATTCGCTCCTACTGAAGCTCTTGCAGAGATACCCTCTGTTGCTCAAGACGGTGAGGAAGACTCTCCTGCGGCCCCACTTCAGACCGTAGACAACTCTATTGTCCCCAAGTCCGGCAGAAGAAAATACTATGATGCTGGACTTGCAGGGGCAAAGATGTCACGCCCCAGAACCAGAATACTGGAGAGCGGGGACAGACATAGCCAGCTACGTATATTAAAATAGAATACATCTCAACTATACGGTCACGGCTGTCTAGATATGAGGGTTTACTACAAGCCAACAGTCTCTTAAGGTCAAGCCTATTGTCTCAATCTCAAGCAAGTAATATAATTACAAGATGTTTGACCACCAAATATACAATAAAAGGCATCCCAAATATTACATATCAGCTGATCATGAAGTTAGTCGTTACAAAATGTTAAGACTAGCAAGAGTTTAGTCGTACATGATCAACCCTAGGATTTGTCAATCATGTTTACAGCCCGTAGGCAGACAGTAAGTAAAAGTGCATCGAGCTAACAGGTGCTCGTCGGCTAAATGCCTCAAAAGAATAACTTTACAATAGAGTGAGCGAAACAAAATAGAAAACCCACTCGTAGCCCGGGTTCCTTCTAGTCGCCACCATTGGGCTGGAAGCTTGGTAGATCATCGGGAGCTGCTCCGAAATCTGGCCACACAAAACCAGCTGGGTCAACCCCAGAAAGAGCAAATGCCACAAGGGGGCCACGAAATAAGAACAAAAGCCAGCAAATATCACAAGAAAATCTAATATTAAAATTAGAAATTACAAAAAATATGGCAGGATGATATACGACGAGATAACCATGGAACTATTCCGATAGCCAGGTTACAACCCGTAAACCAAACAAGGACCGGGGTTGTAACCCTTCGTCTGAACAGAACTTGGTTTCCCACCATTTATCGACAAGATAATAATGTAAGAAATCAAGACAGGAAGCAATCTTGTACTGGATCAAGACATGGCTAAACTGGTTATACCTCATTCAATCAATCACGGCCAAGCAGATACTACGGCTTACTACTTTAACTAACTAGGGTTATCACAGGCCTAATGACTAACAAGATGCAGTGAGATTGTTCCACAGCCACAAGCCCTGCAGACCATCCAGGTTACCCGGGTAGAAAGTTAGGGGTTGAATTCTGGTGTATACATCGCCCGGGAGACAAATGTACCCTTAGGTGACTTAGAGGGTGCAACACGCGACGGTGTGCTGGAAATGTGCCCTATTCGACAGCAGGCTACAGATCCCAAGAGCGCCCAGGTGACGGTATTACCTGTAGCTGTGTCATCTCTTCATGACTACTGTGTTATTCTAGTTATTAACCTTAATCCATTTTAGTAGGTACTCCTGACCGTGGTACTCAGGAGTCCTATCCTAGACATGATGCAGGACAGGACTAGTGGATTTGACAAGCAAGCAAGAAGAACTACCCACGGTGTCAAGGCAGGTCAAGTAAAGTTAGCCGTCGTAACAGCATCAAGATAAATCAGGTCAGGGTACTTGTCAGAAGTACGCCACGACAGGGCCACTATCATGTCAGGTTGGTTATGTCAGGAGTGCACCACTACGGGTCACTGTCGTGTTATGCTAGTTCCTTGTCATACCAGGTCATGTACAATAGTCATTCGAAACATATTAAGTGAAATCAAGTTTATGACAAAAGGCGTAAGGATATAAAATGGGCATAAAATATCTAATAAAATATCAAAATACAGGGCTATAGAACCAACACTCCAAAAGCCAATGGGTTAAGCAAGGGTCAAGGGGCAGCATACGTGCAAAAGCACGCACGCAGGGGAGCTGCGTACGCACAAAAGCACGCACGCAAGGCTCGCTCAAGTCTGCGTACCAAGGCACACTCAAGTCTGCGTGCCAAGGCACACTCAAGGGAGCATCGTACGTGAAAAGTCACGCACGCTCAAGGGAGCAGTGTACGTAAAAAGTCACGCACGCTCAAGGGAGCAGCGTACGTGAAAAGTCACGCACGCCCAAGGGAGCAGCGTACGTGAAAAGTCACGCACGTCCAAGGGAGCAGCGTACGTGAAAAGTCACGCACGCTCAAGGGAGCAGCGTACGTGAAAAGTCACGCACGCCCAAGGGAGCAGCGTACGTGAAAAGTCACGCACGCCCAAGGGAGCAGCGTACGTGAAAAGTCACGCACGCAGGGAGCGGCATACGTGAAAAGTCACGCAAGCAGGAGAGCTGCATACGTGAAAAGTCACGCAAGCAGGAGAGGAGCGTACGTGCAAAAGCACGCAAGCCAGAGAGCTGCGTACGTGCAAAAGCACGCGAGCAGAGAGCTGTGTACGTGTAAAAGCATGCAAGCAGAGAGCTGCGTACGCGTAAAAACACGCACGCAGGATCTGGGTCTTCTTCTTCATGGCTGAGAAGAAGCTCCAATGGCTCCAAAACTTCAAGGCATCACAACTTGGCCATCCGAACTCCAAATCTAGATTTCTAAAGTTCCAACCAGGGTGGAATTGAACCCTCTTCCACAAGGAAACATCAAAACCCATAAAAATTCCTCTTAAGTAGATCAAACCATGCAAAACCGAAAATAAGGAAAACTTAGATCTAGAGCAATGGAGACTCCAAATCACAAAATGCTAAGTTCTAAAGTTGATCACCATGTCCTAATCTAGCAAATGGACAAATAAAAGAGGGTTCTCATGTGGTGGCAAGGTGCACTTGCCTAGGGTTGGGAGAGTTGTGTTGAGGAAGGAGAAGAAGAAGAAGAAGGAAATAAATGGTGGTTATAAGGAGAGAGAGTGGTAGGTGAGAATTACCGAAATTCCGAAATTCTAAAATACGAGAAATACCAAAATTCTGAAATTCCAAAATACGAGAAATACCGAAATTCCACAAGTTAAGAAAATAAAAATACAGGCCAAAATCCAGATACGAGTATAAATACGAAATATGGGAAATACAGGAAATGAGGGTGACAACTCTACCTACCTTAAAAGAATTTCGTCCTCGAAATTTAATCAAGGAGCTAGAGATTGTCACGACAAGCTACATTAAGCACGGGCAAGTTACACTAAGCAATTCAATCATACAATCATACAATGCAAGCAAGGAAGGGAAAATGTAAGGGATAAGAAAGACATTATACCTCACGAGTCAAACAGGTAGGGATATCGCGATCGGATGTCGTCCTCACGCTCCTACGTTGACTCACCTAGAGAGTGATGACCCCAAGCAACACGGACTAATTTAATAGTCTTATTCTTGAGTATCTTCTCCCTCCGGTCCAATATAGACACGGGCCTCTCCTCATACGAAAGGTTGGTACCAACAACCAATTCCGAATGGTCTAGGATGTGGCCCGGGTCCGGGATATATCGTCGTAATTGGGATACATGGAATACATCATGCACCTCACTTAGCGACGGTGGAAGAGCGAGACGATAGGATACATCTTCTACTCGCTCTAGAATATCGAACGGCCCTATATACCTAGGACTAAGCTTTCCCCGTACGCCAAAGCGAATGACGCCGCGGTTAGGCGAGATCCTAAGAAATACATGGTCGCCGACAGCAAATTCTAAGGGTCGCTGATGAGCATCGGCCCAATGGCGCTGGCGGTCCTGGGCAACTCGGAGGTGATCTCTGACCTTCCTGACCACTTCAACTGTCTGGGAAATCAATTCGGGTCCGAGCATCTGCCTCTCTCCGACATCGTCCCATGCTAGCGGGGATCTGTACTTCCTGCCATAAAGAGCCTCGAAGGGTGCCATCTGGATACTGGCCTGATAACTGTTGTTGTACGAGAATTCTACCAAGTGCAGATGATTCTCCCATGAACCACCGAAGTCAAGGGTACAGGATCTCAACATATCTTCAAGGGTCTGGATTGTGCGCTCGGATTGACCATCCGTCTGCGGGTGATAAGCTGAGCTGAACTGAAGGTGTTTCCCCAAACTCTTCTACAAGCTGCGCCAAAAGTGTGATATAAATCTGGAATCCCTGTCCGAGATGATGCTGACTGGCACACCGTGAAGCCTGACGATCTGCCTGAGATACATCTCTGCTAACAGCGCCGTCGACTGTCCAACTCTGAATGGAAGAAAGTGTGCCACCTTGGTAAGCCTATCCACAATTACCCAAATAGCATCTCTGTCGATCGGAGATCTGGGCAATCCGGTCACGAAATCCATGGTTATATGCTCCCATTTCCATTCTGGGATCGGTAAGGGTTGAAGAAGTCCAGCGGGCCTCTGATGTTCAGCTTTAACCTGTTGGCAAACCAAACACCGAGAGACAAACCGGCTATCTCCTTCTTCATGCCATTCCACCAGAAATGCTGACGAATATCACGGTACATCTTCGTACCACCCGGATGAATAGAATATTGTGAACTGTGGGCTTCTACCATGACTTTCTGTCTGATATCTCTACTGGGTACACAAAGACGAGTGCCGTGCCGAAGTGTACCGTCTTCATGGATACATAACTCTGTCCTCCTTCCTGCTTCACACTCTGCTCTGAGTCGCTAGATCTTAGAATCTGTTGACTGTGCCACCCAGATTCTCTCAACTATGCTGGACTGAACCTGTAGGCTGGCCATCAATGCCACGCTGGTTGGAAGAACCACTTCGATTCCCATCTTCTGAAGATCTGCCAATAATTCTGATTGCGCCGTCAGGAAATAAACTCCGGCTCTCCTGCTCAATGCATCTGCTACAACGTTGGCCTTCCCGGGATGATACTGCAAATCCACATCATAGTCCACCAGTAGCTCGAGCCATCTTCTCTGCCGCATATTAAGGTCCTTCTGGGTGAAAACATACTTCAGGCTCTTATGATCAGTAAAGATCTCCACTCTATCTTCGTACAAGTAGTGTCTCCACAACTTCAAAGCAAACACTACCGCCGCCAATTCCAAGTCGTGGGTCGGGTAATTCTTCTCATGATCACGTAGTTGACGTGACGCATAAGATATTACCTTCCCATGCTGCATCAAGACACACCCCAATCCTCTGCTTGAAGCATCGCAATAAACTGTGAATCCTCCGGTCCCATCTGGAAGGGTGAGAATGGGAGCCGTTATCAAACCTCGCTTCAACTTCTCAAATGATTCCTGACACTCTGCTGTCCAAACAAACGGCACATCCTTACGGGTCAACTGGGTCATCGGCGCTGAAATCCTAGCAAAATCTGAAACGAATCGCCGGTAGTAGCCGGCCAATCCAAGGAAGCTGCGAACCTCTGCCACTGAGCTGGGTACCGGCCATGACTCGATAGCCACAATCTTCTGGGGATCCACCTCCACTCCTCCTCGGGTAATGATGTGACCCAAGTATGAAATACGATCGAGCCAGAACCCGTATTTGCTGAACTTGGCGTACAACTGATGCTCCCTAAGCGTGTGGAGGACGACTCTGAGATGCTGCTCATGCTCGGCTTCACTCTTGCTATAGACCAGGATATCATCTAGGAATACGATCACAAATTGATCCAAGTAAGGCATGAAAATGCGATTCATGAGGCCCATGAATACGGCCGGCGCATTGGTCGCTCCAATGGGCATAACAAGGAACTCCCAATGTCCATACCTCGATCTGAATGCTGTCTTCGGAATGTCCTGCTCTCTGACTCTGATCTGGTGGTATCCCGACCGCAAGTCGATCTTCGAGAACACTGAAGCCCTCTGAGCTGATCAAACAAGTCATCTATCCTCGAAAGAGGGTATCTGTTTTTGATTGTCACCGAATTCAAGGTACGATAATCAACACATAGCCTGGACGTACTGTCACGACCCGCACCCTAGAGTAAGGGCACGAGAAGTGGGTACGTCCAGCCTACGCCGCAGTGTCGGCAGTAGAACGCTGTCCTAGGTCAATCATCTAACAATACCAAAGTACCTGTACAGTTTATACTTTCCGAATGGAGGTGACATAACAATATACATCTCAATCACATCTAGGGTAGAAGAACGAAAGACAGATAGATAGATAGTAACTCAAGGGAACAGTATCATAGATGAATAAGTCTAAGTGTCTAGTACAACATAATATCCAGAATGTCGACCCAATATACAGAATAAGTCTAAGAGTCTATACATCTTAACGTCTCGAAATACAACTCAAAATGTGAGACAAAATGATAATACAGAAAATACTGTCCAGCTAAACTAGCCTAGACTACAGGGGCAACATCCTCAGCTGAAGGTGGATCCTGCTGAGGGTCCACAACATAAGTGTCATCTAGTCCTGCTCCATAATAGGTAGTCACCAGGGCCTCATCCTCATCCTCTGTAATATTTTCAACAGGTCCAGTCAGGACGGGAACGAGCACAATACAACTCACACAGTTCATAACAGGTTAGGAAATACGATACAGGCAATAGAGTAAGATACAGGAAATGCTGAAAGGAAATATACGCTGTAAAAGAGATAGCTGTAATGAAATATCTACTGTATATAGAGAACTATAAGTGACTAGTGATGTAGAGTACAAGATAGGCATGTGAATGGCTAGAATTTATACATGATTACACTACTGAGTTTGTACATGATTACACTACTTTAAAATTATTCACATGTCCACTTCTACTCCCCCGTTACCCCAATCAATACATAAGGATCTATACAAGTAACGTTATTATACATGATATCACATGGGGCCCATGAAAGGGTACACATGATAGTATACATGAGGGCTCAGTAAACATGAGAGTACATGATCACATGAGTATACATGCATGATAGAAGCACATGAGTACATGATGAAAGTGAAACACACGTAACAGGAAGTACCCGATGCTCCCGAGGGAGATAACATCTCATGTAAAGATCCATATAGTACCAATCCGTGTTACCAACGTGACAGCAACAAGTAAAGTAATCTAGAGCGAGAAGTAAAGCCTGAACAAGTATGAAACGGTCAGAGAATGTACTCGCCTGATAACTGAATGTCTGAAGAAGATATACTGTCTGAGAAGAGGTGTATGGCTCCTAATCAGAGCAATACAAGTCACAATGTATCCACAATGGTAAAAATAAAGTGTACAATGCATACTACATGATTCTAGGTCAATCTGGTCAAAAGTCAACTCTTGGTCAACTCTAATAGTCAAACTAGGTCACAGGAAGTCATACTAGATCACAGGAAATCAACTAGGTCAAATAAAGTCAAACAAGGTCAAATAAGTCAAGATTAGTCAAATCTAGGTTAAAGTCAACTCTTGGTCAATATTCTAATCAAACTAGTCAAATACTAGTCAACATGATCAATCTGGGTCAAGTCTAGGTCAAACTTAGACTAACTAAGGTATTGGTCAAACAAAGACTAGTCAGCAAGATATTAGGTCAAACAAGACTAGTCAATAGGGTAATTAGGTCAAACATGGTCAGACTAGTTAAACTAGTCATTTTAGGTTAGTCCTAGTCAATCTAGGTCAATTAGGTCAAGGTTTGACCTAAGGTTGACTTTGGTTCTATGTAAACCTATATCTAAAAGGTCATTTATATATATATACATAACCATATATATATATCAAACTTTACCTAACCACCTCAATACATATATATATATATATATATATATATATATATATATATATATATATATATATATATATATATATATATATATATATATAATACCCAATGTATATATAGTACCCACTTATATACATAATATATATATACATAAATCCATATATACACATAGCTATATAGGCCTATAGACTAAGTATACTCATATATCATATAGGTACCCATATATAGATACCATATATAATGACACAAATATAAACTAATACACTATATATATATATATATATATATATATATATATATATATATATATATATATATATATATATATATATATATATATATCAATATATGCATATATATATATATGAAACATATATATAATACATATACATAGAGAGGGTAAAATAGAGAGAGAGAGATGGAAATGAGAGACATACACACAGGAAATGGGGGGGGGGCTGTTCTCAGTTTTCCTGAGAACAGAAAACAGGCCCCCACACCCACACACAAAAGCACACACACACACAATATACACATACATGTATATACACATGTATATACATGTATTCAACCTAAAAACTCACCCACACACACACATACATATATACTACCTATATATATACTAAAAATACACTAATACATATACAAAACATAATAAAAATAGGTTTGAAATTCACTTTTGAAAACTGGAATAAATCCTAAAATCTGGAAACTGAGAACAGTGTACTCGAGATAGGGTAATTCCAAATTCACACACAAAATCGAGCTGAGACCCAAATCCCAAGGTTGGTAATTAATGCCCCATGGGTATACGTGTCGTGTGTGTCGATGGGAGTCCACCACGACACGACACGGCATGTCCAGAGGTCAACAAACGAAATCGGGTAAGCACAGACACTGTGCAGTATCACAGCATCGTGTACGTGTTCACGTGTCTCGTGCTCACGACCCAGGACACGTGAAGTGTCGTGCTCGTGTCCCTAGGTTCGCTTAGGGTCAGGCTACACACCTAGGACCCTGACACGTACCCACATGTCATCGTGTCCAAATGGGAAGCCCGTATCAGTCGTGAAAACACGACTGATATGCGTGTTTGGCACCGCGTCGTGCACGTATTCACGCACCTCGTGGACACGATACGAGCCACGTGGGGCCTCGTGGTCATGCCCACGTGTAGCCCACGTGTAGGGCTACACACTCGTGCAAACACGAGGTGTCCTCGACTCGTGTCCATGCGACACGAAGGCCGTATCCAAGTCGGATTTCGACTGAAACTGTGCGCGTGTATGGCCAGTGCAGCCCCGATTTCGTGTCAGATACAAAACGATACATCGTGAAACTTTGGGGGCATGTGCGCAGACACTGCCCCCTCGTGTCCACCAATTTTGGTGTGTTCTAGTGGTCTGTACAGAGAGAATGAAGGGTGTGGTAGCAGGGGAGGCTGTATACCTCAGTACGGTGTCCTGGCAGCGTGTCCAAGTCGATTTTTGACACGAAAATGACACCGTGTCGTGTTCAGTCAAGTATGGGTGTAAACTATAAGTCTAGGGCTACAAGATTATGAAATTGTTTTACAAAAAAATGAAATTAATTTCTTTGTGGCATTTCGACAAACACAGTTTCTTAGCCTAGGATACGTGTCCGATACGGACACTAAACCAACTCTAAATCCTACCAAACTTGACCCACAGTTCCCTTATACCTAGATGCATGCAAATATGAAGAGAAAACACAAAATTAACATGGTTTGAGGGTATTTACCTATTTGTGCAAATCCAATGAAAAATTAATAAAGAGGGGTGTGATTCCTTCCACTTGGTGATGCCAAAAGCTTCCAAATTCCTTGATAGCAGGCCCTAACTAGTACCCTCTAGTATAGGGGAGTCCAATGCAAGAAACTAGAGGTAATTTGGATCAAAATTGATCAAGTTGTGGCCTTGTGAAGAAATGGGATTTCTAGGTATAAATTTCATGTAAATTTATCATGAATAAAATTAATGGGAATATATAGGAAGGGGGGTAGTGTAGGGGGGTGCCCTTGGCTGCCATGGGGGTAGGGGAGGGTGTCCTACCACTTGCAAACTTAGCCCCTAAGTCTTTGACTAAGGGGTTAGATATTTAGGTTCTAAATATCTAAAAAAAAGGAATATCTAGATATTTATCTAACTAGATATTTATACATAAAGCTAATATCTAACATTAGTCTTCTAGGTTAGTTGCTAACCTCTAGATTAGTGATAAACTAGGTTAGGGACTAACATGACACTAATCAATAATTAAATAATAATAAAAACACATAAATCCAAATAATTCTAAATAATTTCTAGAAAATTACCAAAATACCCTTTAGGCTAAAAAGCCCTAATTGATGTTCTAAGCCTATGGCTAAGCTCTCATGGTCATGGCAACTTCTAGGTTAAGAAAAACTAGGGTTTACACTAAGTTATACTAACAAAGTCACAAAGTCATAAGTCATGACTTAGAAAATGGTTTAACTTAACTAAAATCACCAGAAAATCATACCATGACTAAAATACCACTAATAAATAATAAAAATAATAAATTTTCAAAAATCCTCAATTTTAGAAAACAGGGTGTTACACGTACCATCCTTCTTTTTAACAAGAAGCATCGGGGCTCCCCAAGGCGATCCACTTGCACGGATGAATCCCTTGGTCCTCAGTTCTTCAATCATCTTGTATAAAATTTCCAACTCTGAAGGCGCCATCCTGTAGACTCGCTCTGATACTGGTGCTGTCCCGGGTATCAAGTCTATAGTGAACTCAATCTCCCGTTCCGGCGGCATCCCTGGAAGCTCCTCTGGAAAGACATCTGGAAACTCTTCAAATATCCGGGGTAACTGTACTGCTGCTACTACCATCCGCAATGCTGGGGAAGATGGCTCCACTGCGCCTCTGGAAAACAAAAACTCTGGCTCGCCGGGGATACTAAAGACAACTCTGCCAATATGGCAGTCTATCCTAGCATACTGGTTCCTCAACCAATCCATGCCTAGGACTACATCATAGTCTGCCATAGGAAACTCTATGAATCTAGCGGGGAACTTCCTACCGCTAACTATGATCCGACACGAGGAAAACACTCGATCTACTCCCACAAGGCCATTACCAGTAAGTATATTGAGCCTCACTGATAATGACTCGGGCTCCAATCCTATCCGTGTCGCAAATCGTGCAGACATGAATGAATATGATGCACCAGAATTAAATAATACCGACGGTGGAGAGGAGTTGACGAGAATAGTACCTGCCACAACCTCACCTGGTGCAACTTCTTCTTCCATAGCCATCATCATGGCCTGACCTTGTCCTCTGGCTGCTGGTCCCCTCTGCTGAAAACCTCTCTGCCTATTCTGGGTCTGAGCTTGGGCTTGTGCATACTGCTGGGGGTGCTGTTGCTGGAATGCCTGAGACTGAGGCGGCAAGGGCCTCGAAGACTGATACTGCTGCTGCTGAGCTGGTACTGGGGCCGGTCCTCTCACCGAAGAACTAGAAGGGTTGGACGCTGATGAACTACCCCTATTCGGGCAAGCCCCTATCCTATGATCTGCTGCTCCACAAGCCAGGCACAATCCTTGTGCCCTGCGACAGTCTGCCACCACATGCCCTGGCTTACCGCAATGAGAACATCCCATCGCAGAAGTCTGCTTCTGCTTCTGCTGCTGCGGGTACGTCGAGGTCGAATGCTGAACCGACGTCACTGAGGCCGCCCGCCTCAGAGTTCCAATGGTCAATCCCCTAGCTGCCGGGGCTGGAGCTGATGATTGGTGTATCTGACCGTGGGACCGCTTCCTACCTCCGGTCCTATCCACGATCCTCTGGGAGGTGTACTCATGCCTCCTAGCTGCTCTCAAGACTGCATCGAACGTCTGGTGCTCGAACTGCTCAAGTGCCAACAAGATCTCCAAATGCAGTCCCTGCTGGAACCGCTGGGCCCTATCAAACTCGATCGCCACCAAGGTGGGGACAAACCTACAGAGTCTAGAAAACTCCGATGCATAACTGTCGACTGTTCTGCCTCCTTGCTTCAAGTTGGTAAATCTGGTCTGCAGGTCGTACCGAGCCACAGCATCAAAATACTTCGTCTGGAATCTCTCTCTAAATACTGCCCAAGCAATGGGTGCCACTAATCCCATGGCTTGCGTCGGCCACCAACTGCGAGCCAAGTCCAACAACTACAGGCGTACCACCGCTACCTTCTCATTCTCGGGTGTCCTAGCTGTTTCCAGAATCACCTCGGTATCCTGAAGCCATGCATCCGCGACAATCGTATCCTCGGTGCCGTCGAAGAAAGGAGGGTTCAAGCGTTTGAAGCTGTTTGCCGCCTGGTTCTCTGGATGTCCGCCTCGGGTCAAAGCATCTTGAACTGTCTGGTACAGGGCGTCGCTTCGACGATCCTGGAAAGCTATCAAGGTTCTGATGAGGCCTACTAAGGTACCATCATCTGGCTCAGCGGGCTGGACGGGCCGAACTGGTGACTCTCCTTCAGTAGGTATCACTCTGGAGGCTACCCCGGAATGCTGGGCTTGATCTCTAGGTTGCTGCTGGTCCACGAGAGGTGCTCCACCTCGCTGATCGGCAGGGTCAGGTACAGTGTCGCTGAGGAAGACGACACAGGGAAACAATAAGGAAGGACCAGGACAGATCAACGATACAAGCATGTAATCAGGGCAAGAATTTCAGGGATTTGAAAATACGGGCGGAGATCAAGGGCGAATACTGATTGAGACATCTATTCGGTAAACCCTCACATTTCTTGATTGACAAGACCTGCATGGGCCACCACTTAAACCATGTCATGCCCCAGAACCAGAATACTGGAGAGCGGGGGCAGACATAGCCAGCTACGTATATTGAAATAGAATACATCTCAACTATACGGTCATGACTGTCTAGATATGAGGGTTTACTACAAGCCAACAGTCTCTTAAGGTCAAGCCTATTGTCTCAATCACAAGCAAGTAATATAATTACAAGATGTTTGACCACCAAATATACAATAAAAGGCGTCCCAAATATTACATATCAGCTGATCATGAAGCTAGTCGTTACAAAATATTAGGACTAGTAAGAGTTTAGTCGTACATGATCAACCCTAGGATTTGTCAATCATGTTTACAGCCCGTAGGCAGACAGTAAGTAAAAATGCATCGAGCTAACAGGTGCTCGTCGGCTAAACGCCTCAAAAGAATAACTTTACAATAGAGTGAGCGAAACAAAATAGAAAACCCACTCGTAGCCTGGGTTCCTTTTAGTCGCCACCATTGGGCTGGAAGCTTGGTAGATCCTCGAGAGCTGCTCCGAAATCTGGCCACACAAAACCAGCTGGGTCAACCACAGAAAGAGCAAGTACCACAAGGGGGCCACGAAATAAGAACAAAAGCCAGCAAATAGTACAAGAAAATCTAATATTAAAATTAGAAATTACAAAAAACATGGCAGGATGATATACGACGAGATAACCATGGAACTATTTCGATAGCCAGGTTACAACCCGTAAACCAAACAAGGACCGGGGTTGTAACCCTTCGTCTAAACAGAACTTGGTTTTCCACCATTTATCGACAAGATAATAATGTAAGAAATCAAGACAGGAAGCAATCTTGTACTGGATCAAGACATGGCTAAACTGGTTATACCTCATTCAATCAATCACGGCCAAGCAGATACTACGGCTTACTACTTTAACTAACTAGGGTTATCACAGGCCTAATTACTAACAAGATGCAGTGAGATTGTTCTACAGCCACAAGCCCTGCAGACCATCCAGGTTACCCAGGTCGAAAGTTAGGGGTTGAATTCTGGTGGGTACATCGCCCGGGAGACAAATGTACCCTTAGGTGACTTAGAGGGTGCAACACGCGACGTGTGCTGAAAATGTGCCCTACTCGACGGCAGGCTACAGATCCCAAGAGCGCCCAGGTAACGGGATTGCCTGTAGCTGTGTCATCTCTTCATGACTACTGTGTTATTCTAGTTATTAACCTTAATCCATTTTAGTAGGTACTCCTGACCGTGGTACTCAGGAGTCCTATCCTAGACATGATGCAGGACAGGATAAGTGGATTTGACAAGCAAGCAAGAAGAACTACCCACGGTGTCAAGGCAGGTCAAGTTAAGTTAGCCGTCGCAACAGCATCAAGATAAATCAGGTCAGGGTACTTGTCAGGAGTGCGCCACGACGGGCCACTATCATGTCAGGTTGGTTATGTCAGAAGTGTACCACTACGGGTCACTGTCATGTTATGCTAGTTCCTTGTCATACCAGGCCATGTACAATAGTCATTCCAAACATATTAAGTGAAATCAAGTTCATGACAAAAGGCGTAAGGATATAAAATGGGCATAAAATATCTAATAAAATATCAAAATACAGGGCTATAGAACCAAAACTCCAAAAGCCAATGGGTTAAGCAAGGGTCAAGGGGCAGCATATGTGCAAAAGCACGCACGCAGGGGAGCTGCGTACGCACAAAGGCACGCACGCAAGGCTCGCTCAAGTCTGCGTACCAAGGCACACTCAAGTCTGCGTGCCAAGGCACACTCAAGGGAGCAGTGTACGTAAAAAGTCACGCACGCTCAAGGGAGCAGCATACGTGAAAAGTCACGCACGCTCAAGGGAGCAGCGTACGTAAAAAGTCATGCACGCTCAAGGGAGCAGCGTACGTGAAAAGTCACGCACGCCCAAGGGAGCAGCGTACGTGAAAAGTCACGCACGCCCAAGGGAGCAGCGTACGTGAAAAGTCATACACGCCCAAGGGAGCAGCGTACGTAAAAGTCACGCACGCCCAAGGGAGCAGCGTACGTGAAAAGTCACGCACGCCTAAGGGAGCAGCGTACGTGAAAAGTCACGCACGCCCAAGGGAGCAGCGTACGTGAAAAGTCACGCACGCCCAAGGGAGCAGCGTACGTGAAAAGTCACGCACGCAGGGAGCGGCATACATGAAAAGTCACACAAGCAGGAGAGCTGCATACGTGAAAAGTCACGCAAGAAGGAGAGGAGCGTACGTGCAAAAGCACGCAAGCCAGAGAGCTGCATACGTGCAAAAGCACGCGAGCAGAGAGCTGCGTACGTACAAAAGCACGCAAGCAGAGAGCTGCGTACGCGTAAAAACACGCACGCAGGGTCTGGGTCTTCTTCTCCATGGCTGAGAAGAAGCTCCAATGGCTCCAAAACTTCAAGGCCTCACAACTTGGCCATCCGAACTCCAAATCCAGATTTCCAAAGTTCCAACCAGGGTGGAATTGAACCCTCTTCCACAAGGAAACATCAAAACCCATAAAAATCCCACTTAAGTAGATCAAACCATA
Organism: Iris pallida; assembly: GCA_029216955.1. Classification (NCBI taxonomy): domain Eukaryota; kingdom Viridiplantae; phylum Streptophyta; class Magnoliopsida; order Asparagales; family Iridaceae; genus Iris; species Iris pallida. The sequence goes on from JANAVB010028511.1 coordinate 46,290, forward strand.
CAAAACCGAAAATAAGGAAAACTTAGATCTAGAGCAATGGAGACTCCAAATCATAAAATGCTAAGTTCTAAAGTTGATCACCATGTCCTAATCTAGCAAATGGACAAATAAAAGAGGGTTCTCATGTGGTGGTAAGGTGCACTTGCCTAGGGTTGGGAGAGTTATGTTAAGGAAGGAGAAGAAGAAGAAGGAAATAAATGGTGGTCATGAGGAGAGAGAGTGGTAGGTGGGGATATAAAGAGGGGGAGTTGTGGTGGGTTGAGGGGTAGCATAGGCTAAGGTGATCCAACACATAATAAACCAAACCAAACCAACCCAATCCAATTAAAACCGAACCATGACAAACGATGTCGGAGAGAGGCAGATGCTTGGACCCGAATTGATTTTCCAGACGGTTGAAGTGGTCAGGAAGGTCAGAGATCACCTCCGAGTTGCCCAGGACCGCCAGCGCCATTGGGCCGATGCTCATCGGCGTCCCTTAGAATTTGCTGTCGGCGACCATGTATTCCTTAGGATCTCGCCTAACCGCGGTGTCATTCGTTTTGGCGTGTGGGGAAAGCTTAGTCCTAGGTATATAGGGCCGTTCGATATTCTAGAGCGAGTAGGAGATGTATCCTATCGTCTTGCTCTTCCGCCGTCTCTTCCGCCGTCGCTAAGTGAGGTACATGATGTATTCCATGTGTCCCAGTTACGACGATATATTTCGGACCCGAGCCACATCCTAGACCATTCGGAATTGGTTGTTGGTACCAACCTTTCGTATGAGGAGAGTCCCGTGTCTATTTTCGACCGGAGGGAAAAGATACTCAAGAACAAGACTATTAAATTAGTCCGTGTTGCTTGGGGTCATCACTCTCTAGGTGAGTCAACGTGGGAGCGTGATGACGACATCCGATCGCAATACCCCTACCTGTTTGACTCGTGAGGTATAATGTCTTTCTTATGCCTTACGTTTTCCCTTCCTTGCTTGCATTGTATGATTGTATGATTGAACTGCTTAGTGTAGCTTGCCTGTGCTTAGTATAGCTTGTCGTGACAATCTCTAGCTCCTTGATTAAATTCTGAGGACGGAATTCTTTTAAGGTGGGTAGAGTTGTCACCCTCATTTCCCGTATTTCGTATTTATACTCGTATCTGGATTTTTGGCATGTATTTTATTTTCTCGATTTGTGGAATTTCGGTATTTCTCGTATTTTGGGTTTTGGCATGGTTCGATTTTATTGGATTGGGTTGGTTTGGTTCGATTTGGTTCGGTTTTATGTGTTGGAACACCCTAGCCCTACACTCCACCCTCAACACACCACAACTCCCCCTCTTTATATCCCCACCTACCACTCTCTCTCTTCATTACCACCACCATTAATTTCCTTCTTCTTCTTCTTCTCCTTCCTCCACAACTCTCCCAACCCTAGGCAAGTGTACCTTGCCACTTCATGAGAGCCCTATTTTCTTAGTTCATTTGCTAGATTAGGACATGATGACCAACATTAGAACTTGGTGTTTTGAGATTTAAAGTCTCTTTTGCTCTAGATTTAAGTTATTTCTATTTTCGGATTTTGCATGGTTTGATCTCTTTAAGTTGGATTTTCATGGGTTTTGGTGTTTCCAAGTGGAAGAGAATTCAGTTTCACTCCAATTGGAACTTGGGAAATCTGGATTTGGAGTTCGGATGGCCAAGTTATGATGCTTTGAAGCCTTGGGTTCATCCATGGTATTCTGCTGTTTGGAGAAGACAGTGAGCAGTGTGCAGAGCTGTTTAGCTTACGCACACTGAGCTGCGTGCACTCTTTAGCGTGCGTACGCAGACTTGAGTACGTTTCCTTTGGAAACGTGTCTCCTTGAGCGTGCGTGACTTTTCACGCACACTGCTCCTTGAGCGTGCGTGACTTTTCACGCACACTGTTCCCTTGAGCGTGCGTGACTTTTCACGCACACTGCTCCTTGTCTTCTCCAAATAGCAGAATACCATGGATGAACCCCGTGGACCAACAGTAACTCGAAGATCAAGCCCAGCATTCCGGAGTCGCCTCCAGAGTTGTGCCTACTGGAGGAGAGTCACCAGTTCGGCCCGTCCAGCCCGCAGAGCCAGATAATGGTACCTTAGTAGGCCTCATCAGAACCTTGATAGCTTCCCAGGATCATCGAAGTGACGCCCTGCACCAGACAGTTTAAGATGCTTTTACCCGAGGCGGACATCCAGGGAACCAGGCGGCCAACAGCTTCAAACGATTGAACCCTCCTTTCTTCGACGACAGCGAGGATGCGATTGCCACGGATGCATGGCTTCAGAATATCGTGGTGATTCTGGAAGCAGCTAGGACACCTGAGAATGAGAAGGTGGCGGTGGTACGCCTGCAGTTGTTCGACTTGGCTCGCAGTTGGTGGGCAGCACAAGCCATGGGATTAGTGGCACCCATTGCTTGGACAGTATTTAGGGAAAGGTTCCAGACGAAGTATTTCGATGCTGTGGCTCGGTACGACCTGCAGACCAGATTTACCAACTTGAAGCAAGGAGGCAGAACAGTCGACAGCTATGCATTGGAGTTTTCTAGACTCAGTAGGTTTGCCCCCACCTTGGTGGCGACTGAGTTTGATAGGGCCCAGCGGTTCCAGCAGGGGCTGCATTTGGAGATCTTGTTGGCGGTAGTGTTTGCTTTGAAGTTGTGGAGACACTACTTGTACGGAGATAGAGTGGAGATCTTTACTGATCATAAGAGCCTGAAGTATGTTTTCACCCAGAAGGACCTTAATATGCGGCAGAGAAGATGGCTCGAGCTACTAGTGGACTATGCTATGGATTTGCAGTATCATCCCGGGAAGGCCAACGTTGTAGCAGATGCATTGAGCAGGAGAGCCGGAGTTTATTTCCTGACGGCGCAACCAGAATTATTGGCAGATCTTCAGAAGATGGGAATTGAAGTGGTTCTTCCAACCAGCGTAGCATTGATGGCCAGTCTACAGGTTCGGTCCAGCATAGTTGAGAGGATCTGGATGGCACAGTCAACAGATTCCAAGATCCAGCGACTCAGAGCAGAGTGTGAAGCAGGAAGAAGGCCAAAGTTATGCATTCATGAAGATGGTACACTTCGACACGGCACTCGTCTTTGTGTACCTAGTGGAGATATCAGACAGGAAGTCATGGCAGAAGCCCACAGTTCTCAATATTCTATTCATCCGGGTGGTACGAAGATGTACCGTGATATTCGTCAGCATTTCTGGTGGAATGGCATGAAGAGGGAGATAGCCCGGTTTGTCTCTCGGTGTTTGGTTTGCCAACAGGTTAAAGCTGAACATCAGAGGCCCGCTGGACTTCTTCAACCCTTACCGATCCCAGAATGGAAATGGGAACATATAACCATGGATTTCGTGACCGGATTGCCCAGATCTCTGGCCGGCAGAGATGCTATTTGGGTAATCGTGGACAGGCTTACCAAGGTGGCACACTTTCTCCCATTCAAAGTTGGACAGTCGACGGCGCAGCTAGCAGAGATGTATCTTAGGCAGATCGTCAGGCTTCACGGTATGCCAGTCAGCATCACCTCGGACAGGGATTCAAGATTCATATCACACTTTTGGCGCAGCTTGCAAAAGAGTTTGGGGACTCGTCTTCAGTTCAGCTCAGCTTATCACCCACAGACGGATGGCCAATCAGAGCGCACAATCCAGACCCTTGAAGACATGCTGAGATCTTGTACCCTTGACTTTGGTAGTTTATGGGAGAATCATCTGCACCTGGTGGAATTTTCGTACAACAACAGTTATCAGGCCAGTATCCAGATGGCACCCTTCGAGGCTCTTTATGGCAGGAAGTGCATGTCCCCGCTAGCATGGGACGATGTCGGAGAGAGGCAGATGCTCGGACCTGAATTGATTTTCCAGACGGTTGAAGTGGTCAGGAAGGTCAGAGATCACCTCCGAGTTGCCCAGGACCGCCAGCGCCATTGGGCCGATGCTCGTCGGCGTCCCTTAGAATTTGCTGTCGGCGACCATGTATTCCTCAGGATCTCGCCTAACTGCGGCGTCATTCGTTTTAGCGTGCAGAGAAAGCTTAGTCCTAGGTGTATAGGGCCGTTCGATATTCTAGAGCGAGTAGGAGATGTATCCTATCGTCTCGCTCTTCCGCCGTCGCTAAGTGAGGTACATGATGTATTCCATGTGTCCCAGTTACGACGATATATTTCGGACCCGAGCCACATCCTAGACCATTCGGAATTGGTTGTTGGTACCAACCTTTCGTATGAGGAGAGTCCCGTGTCTATTTTCGACCGGAGGGAAAAGATACTCAAGAACAAGACTATTAAATTAGTCCGTGTTGCTTGGGGTCATCACTCTCTAGGTGAGTCAACGTGGGAGCGTGAGGACGACATCCGATCGCGATACCCCTACCTGTTTGACTCGTGAGGTATAATATCTTTCTTATGCCTTACGTTTTCCCTTCCTTGCTTGCATTGTATGATTGTATGATTGAACTGCTTAGTGTAGCTTGCCTGTGCTTAGTATAGCTTGTCGTGACAATCTCTAGCTCCTTGATTAAATTTCGAGGACGGAATTCTTTTAAGGTGGGTAGAGTTGTCATCCTCATTTCCCGTATTTCGTATTTATACTCGTATCTGGATTTTTGGCATGTATTTTATTTTCTCGACTTATAGAATTTCGGTATTTCTCGTATTTTAGGTTTTGGCATGGTTCGGTTTTATTGGATTGGGTTGGTTTGGTTCGGTTTGGTTCGGTTTTATGTGTTGGAACACCCTAGCCCTACACTCCATCCTCAACACACCACAACTCCCCCTCTTTATATCCCCACCTACCACTCTCTCTCTTCATTACCACCACCATTAATTTCCTTCTTCTTCTCCTTCCTCCACAACTCTCCCAACCCTAGGCAAGTGCACCTTGCCACTTCATGAGAGCCCTATTTTCTTGGTTCATTTGCTAGATTAGGACATGGTGACCAACATTAGAACTTGGTGTTTTGAGATTTGAAGTCTCCTTTGCTCTAGATTTAAGTTATTTCTATTTTTGGATTTTGCATGGTTTGATCTCTTTAAGTTGGATTTTTATGGGTTTTGGTGTTTCCAAGTGGAAGAGCATTCAGTTTCACTCCAATTGGAACTTGGGAAATCTGGATTTGGAGTTCGGATGGCCAAGTTATGATGCTTTGAAACCTTGGGTTCATCCATGGTATTCTGCTGTTTGGAGAAGACAGTGAGCAGTGTGCAGAGCTGTTTAGCTTACGCACACTGAGCTGCGTGCGCTCTTTAGCGTGCGTACGCAGACTTGAGTACGTTTCCTTTGGAAACGTGTCTCCTTGAGTGTGCGTGACTTTTCACGCACACTTCTCCTTGAGCGTGCGTGACTTTTCACGCACACTGTTCCCTTGAGCGTGCGTGACTTTTCACGCACACTGCTCCTTGTCTTCTCCAAACAGCAGAATACCATGGATGAACCCCGTGGACCAACAGCAACCCGGAGATCAAGCCCAGCATTCCGGAGTCGCCTCCAGAGTTGTGCCTACTGGAGGAGAGTCACCAGTTCGGCCCGTCCAGCCCGCAGAGCCAGATGATGGTACCTTAGTAGGCCTCATCAGAACCTTGATAGCTTCCCAGGATCGTCGAAGTGACGCCCTGCACCAGACAGTTCAAGATGCTTTTACCCGAGGCGGACATCCAGGAAACCAGGCGGCCAACAGCGTGCGTGACTTTTTATGAACTTGATTTTGCTTAATATGTTTGGAATGACTATTGTACATGGCACGGTATGACAAAGAACTAGCATAACCCGATAGTGACCCATAGTGGTGCACTCCTGACATGACCAACCTGACATGATAGTGGCCCGTCGTGGCGCACTCCTGACAAGTACCCTGACATGATTTATCTTGATAACTTAACTTGACCTGCCTTGACACCGTGGGTGGTTCTTTCTTGCTTGCTTGTTAATCCACTCGTCCTGTCTTACATCATGTCTAGGATGGGACTCCTGAGTACCACGGTCAGGAGCTCCTACTAAAATGGATTAAAGTTAATAACTAGAATAACACAGTAGTCATGAAGAGATGACACAGCTACAGGCAATCCCGTTACCTGGGCGCTCTTGGGATCTGTAGCCTGCCGTCGAGTAGGGCACATTTCCAGCACACCGTCGCGTGTTGCACCCTCTAAGTCACCTAAGGGTATATTTGTCTTCTGGGCGATGTACCCACCTGAATTCAACCCTAATCTTGCGTCCTGGGTAGCCTGGATGGTCTGCAGGGCTTGTGGCTGTGGAACAATCTCACTGCATCTTGTTAGTGTAGAAGCATGGAAAATACTAAAGAAATTGACTCATGCGGCCAAGAAAGACCCATGCGGCTCAGAAAACGCATGCGGCTCAGGGAGTCATGCGGCATAAGGAGCTATGCAGCCGGAGGCATTCCATGCGGCTCAGAAGACATGTGGCGTGACAGTGCTCCCCTCCGATCCATGCTGCATTAATTGCTTTGACGGCTGACCCCTCTGAAAAGTTGACAGACCTGACACCAAAGCAGGTAATTATGACTCTGTCATGATGATGAATCTCTAGGGAAGAGAAAGAAATCTCTGACACGATCCCCCGAGAGCAACAAAATGCCACGTGGCCCTGCCACGTGGGTGTGCTTATGCGGCTCGAAGTGAAGACTTACCATGCGGTTCAGAGTGAAGCTGTCCCATGCGGCTCGAGTGGAATCATCCCTATGCGGCTCAAGAAGATCATGCCCATGCGGCTCAAGCAGACACACCATTATGCGGTTCATGCGGCTCATCATATAGTTGAGAAGTCTGAAGGAGGGGGCCACTGCCCAGACAGCCCTGACACGTGTCCCAAGTCTTATGCGGCCCAAAATTCATGCGACCCAAATCTCATACGGCCCAATCTGCATGCGGTTCCAGTCTCACCATCTCAGGACACGTGTTCTCAGTCGATCAATCTCCCAGATTTATGGCAATCCAAGATCGGGTCGAATCCCAATGATCTGGGGCACGTGGCAGGAGAATAAATTTGATTTATTCGCAGATATTAGAGAATCATTATAAGGAAGATTTATGCCAATCAGCATTAATTGCTAATAGGGATTTGGTGTAATCTACCCTTATTGGTCCTGATTCGTCACAATCAGAAACGAACGGCCTGGATTGATCAATCCCCAGGCCGCCGCCATCTCCAAGAGCTAATCATTGGCAACCCTAGTGATCATATCCTGCTATTATAAATAGCAAGGTGTCATTCCCTTGTAATAGATAGAGAGATATACAAAAAAAAAACCCAGAGAAGAATACGTATACACAGAGAGACTTCCCCCATAGTCAGAAAGAGAATATACACAGAGAGAGAGAAGCCAGGAGAGCAATCAGAGAGAGAGAGAGCAAGAAGGCATTTCTTCGTCAACGACCAAGCAGATCTTCCCCGAGTCAAGGCTGCGTACCGATCGTCCAAGGAGTAAGGCAGAGCGGCCGTCGCTTTCCCGAGCCTCTATCGTCACCCCCCAGAATCTAAAATAAACAATCGTACTTAGACTGCTGTACCTAGGTTTTTGTCCCTAGGCTTTCTTTGTACGAGCGAGTTTGTATTGTGAGTTTAAGTTCAGTCCTCCGATAATTGTTCTGTACTTTTACAATTAATGGCAAACACGATGGCGACTCTGCTGGGGACTAACTTCTTCACGGCTGAGGAGTTGGTGACGCAATCGGACGCAGCCAAACTTGGCTCTATACAACAGAAGATGGTCGTACGCTTCGACCAGCAGGCGTTCGAAGAGATGCTCTCTGAAGGTAGCACTGGCCCGGTCCAGAAGCGCACCCGTACCATAAAGGCTCACAAAGAGTGGAGGCCAAAATCATTTGCTCCTCCGCAAGCCCTTGATGGGGTGCTCTCTATTGCTCAAGAGGGGGAGAAAGACTCCCCTGCGGCCCCACTTCAGACCGTAGACAACTCTGCTGTCCCCAAGTCCGGCAGAAGAAAATACTATGATGCTGGACCTGCAGGGGCAAAGAGGAACTCTACGCGATCCGAGCCGCAGAAGAGTATTAGCCGCAGGAAGAAAGCCCATGCGGCTACAACCGCCGACCGCATAAAGAAAACTCATGCGGCCACATCTGTCAGCCGCATAACTTATGCGGCTACAGTTGCCAACCGCACGGATGAGACTCATACGGCTATTAAAGTCAATCGCTTGCAGAAAACCCATGCGGCCATAGATGCCAACCGCATGCGGTCAGCCTGCACGGTCGTGACTCCTAGCCGCATAAAGACTCATCCTACAACAAAAGACAGCCGCATGCAGACAGCCTGTACGGTACCCAATGCTAGCCGCATAGCGTCCGTCCCATGCTTCTCTCGATCAGTCTTTGACCGGCTTTCATGCGGTCCTGACTCTGATCAATCTCTGGATGATAATCCAGACTCTGTGGTATTCGACTTAGACTCCTCCTATTACGCACCCACAAGTGCTAAAAGGAGGAAGTCTAGGGCAGCGCGGGCTCATCAAGTCCAGACGACTGCCCCAACCTCTGACTATCGGGGCGTCCCGCTGATTATCACGCGGGCCTCTAATGGGAAGTTGTATAAAACCACTCAAGTCCAGCCCCCGTCGGTAAACAGACAAGGTGGTTCCTCTGACCTGCGTGAGGTTATCCTCCACAAACGCAAGGAAAGAGAAGGAGCTTTGGGGTGTAAAGAGCCCTCACACGAACATCAATGCACCCAGATCATCGTCAACTGCTGTTGCAGCAATACGGCGGTAACGGAAGACCGGCCATCCGTCTTCCAAAGACTACATCACCCGAGCTCATAAGACGAGGCACCTCCTGTTGTCTCCTGCAAGTTCGTGCAGAAAATTCTCGCCAAGGGAAGAGGGAAGAAAACGAGCATCTCCAGCCCAAAGGTGTCAACTACTGCAGCTAAGAAACCGTCGTCTAAAGGGTTATCCTCCACTGGAGTATTTCAACACACCCGTTCGAAGACGAAAACTGCTGCAGTAGGAAGTTCGTCGTCTGCAACATTGGGGGTCGTCGGAACTGGGGGTAGCACTTCTCCAAACATCCACGACAGCCCGACATTCCAGGAATACGGACTGGAGGAAGCAAATCCTCCGATGGATACAACAGATACCGACATCCCCAAGGACATCCTAGACGAAGCAAGCTCCGAAGCCGGGGGTAGTGTTCCTTCCGAGTCCGAACCTGAAGAGAACATCCCCACTTATCCTGATGATTTCTCGATGCACGGGTACGACTCGGAGGGTACATCCTCCACCACTCCTTCCGTCACTCCTCATGTGAAGACGGTGTTCATGACAGACAGCAATCAAGGCAGTTCCGGTGATCGCCAGCACATCGACACTTTGGAGGCCATATTGCACGCCTTGGTCAAGTCTGTAGACGAGATCAAAGCGGCGCTTCCTAATCTGCAGGGGGTGACACCTGGCCAGACAAGCACGGGTCCCGCAATCAACGTAGATTCAAATTCAGCGGCACCGAACCCGGGCAACAATCCTCCCGAGATAACGGCCCCTACCGCGACAGATGAGGCCCGAGAAGTAAGAAGAGAGGTCCAGGAGCTCCGAGCAATGTTCCATGCTCGAGAAAACTCTCAAGACCTCAGGATACGGCAACCATATCCTGCTGAATGGAGGGATGTTCCCTTTCCACCAAGATATAAGCCGTTCAATATCAACCCATATGATGGCAAGACTTCAGCAAGTCGGTACATCACTTACTTTGAGGTCACTACCGACCATCTCCCCCATGATGACGCTATCCTCACGCGGTTATTCATTGGGGCATTGGAAGGAGTCGCCTTCGATTGGTACCGCAACCTGTCGGACAATTGCATCCATTCTTTCGCTGGCTTCAAACGCCTGTTCTTGGAGAGGTTCTATGAGGTAGGGTAGGACGTCACGATGTCTACCCTCATGGACGTCATTCAAGGAAAGAAAGAGCTGACGAGGAATTACATTGAGCGATTTCGTCAAACCGTAATGAAGTTACCATCTGGCAACCCGGACTCCTCCTCGATCAAAATTTGCCAAAAGAGACTACTCCCAACAATCAGTCTCTGGATGGGCGAGAGTCAATTCAAGGACTGGAAGGCTTTTATCATTAGTGCTACAAGTGCCGAAGAACGATTAAAGAAGGCTCGCCAACTGGGATTACATATCTCAGAGGGAGAGAACAAGGGCAAGCGTCCCAGCACCACCAACGACAATGGGGGTAGCCCCTCCAACAACCGGGACAACAGAGGCAAGCAGGCTATGGTGGCCGATACAGCCCAGAAGCCTGAGTCGCAACCTGCAGACAAACAATGGCCTCAAATCACTTACTCTTTTGAAGACGGTCACGTCAAGCCTATCTTGGACATGCTCATACAAGGAGATAGGATTCAGCTTCCTCCACCAAGACGGGAGCCTCGGCCGGCTGATCTGGAGAACCCAAAGTTCTGCCATTACCACCGCTACGTCTACCATGCTACGCACGACTGCTACCAACTGAAACGATATATCCAAAACCTTATCGATTCAAACGCTCTGGCCATCGATTTCGAGGAGGTAACCGTGACAGCCAACATGGTGTCCGTACAATTCGACAGCTTCCCTCCAACAGAGACCCAGGATGGGGTTATACCCATCCCTCTGGCAACGATGGAGATTGCTAATCTCCTGCCTGCTTAAGCTGCTGGTCTAGTACCCCTCACCACATCACGAGGGGAAATCATGTGGGTCCATCCGGACCTAGTCCACGAGGTAACTCAGTCCACTCCATCTTCTAAAAAGAAAAGTGGAAAAGTCAGATCCTGCCGTACCACCTCAGCAGATGAAGAGGAAGTCACGGCCGTTGTTACTCGATCCGGAGCACAATCTCAACCTGTAGCTGAAAACTCGACTGATGATCATCCGCCCACTACCACGGATGCTCCGGGACCGGCTCAGCCTTCGACGTCCGACAAGCCTAGGCCGAAGGAGACTCGCTTCGACAAATCCCTCCGAAAGAAAACATCTCAGGGGCTGGAGAGGCCCTACAACTTCGACATCTTGGCGCAATTGGCCAATACACCGACCAAATTATCCTTATATGAACTCCTGAGGCTCTCGAAGGATGTCCGCACAGCTTTGAGCGATGCACTTCAAAATGCCGACGCATACCTGGCTCAGGTCAACCTCATGGGAGAAAATCAGCCCGCAGACCTCCAAGACAGTACCTGTATGGGAGCAATGCCCAACATCGTCTTCACTCCACAAGACATGCTCATCAAGACTAATCTACACGATCGCCCATTATACTACACAGGCTACATCGGCGACATAAAGGTGGATCGGATGCACATTGACCCTGGGTCTTCCATAAGCATCATTCCAAAAGGACTACTGCATCATCTTCGCATCCCGATGCATCGCCTGACCCCTACAAACACCACCATCAGCGGGTTCAATTCGAGCAGGAGCTACCCAATCGGAAAGATCCGTCTGAAATGTCAGATTGGCGATCTCCAATCAGAAGTCACTTGCTACGTCATAGATGCCGACACTTCATACAACATCCTTTTAGGGCGCCCTTGGATACACGATTACATGATCGTGCCTTTCACGCTACACCAATGCTTCAAATATGTCGACAAGCACGGCTTCGTGAGGACAGAATTTGCTGACATCGATCCCTTCAAAGGGGTCGAATCTTATTACTCGGACTCCTGCCTATACGAAAAGTCGAAGAGGCACCTTGAAGGAGGAAATAAATAAACTGATGTTGAAGCAACCACGGGATCAGAAAAACCTCTGACAATCCACCTCCAGGCTCGCAAACCAGGCAATTCTGTACCCCTTACGGCCATGCTGCGTAAGGACGCGATCAGCTTCTCGGCATAGGAAGAGCAGTTGAGAATCCGGCTGCCAAGGTCCGGCCAGGTACCGAGACCCATGACAAGGCCACTTACCATCAGATTGCCGAGAGTCGGTCAATCCCAAACAGAGAAGCTCAATCCCTCCGATAGGCCTCTGACGATACGCCTGCCTAAGAAGGGTCGTCACCCCGATGCGAGGTCTGACACTTCAAGCGAACCAGCCACCCCTCGCTCCATATCAAGTGCCAAACTGGGGGTTGCTAGTCTACCGACAACCCCACGCTCCGCTCCGTCAGTTGAACCTCTGAAGATCAAGCTGACTAGGATGCCCTCTCAATCTTCATTCACACAGGGGGTAGCCGAAGAGGAACCAGAGCTAGCCAAGTATGTGGCTGCCCACACTGACGCTCCCTCCGCAGATGATGTAATCCCTCTAGAAAAGATACATTACTTCATCAATAAAGGGTTATCTTTGGACTACAATGAGCTCAATAAGCTATGTACAATGTATGCTATGGAACACGGTATAGGCACTCACCTACATACACAGGTGACAAATGTGTACACCGCTATCCAACTTACTCCAGTAGAAGACGCTTACCGAATAATTGAGGGAGGGGACCACCCAATCATCTTCGCCCGAACGAACAACCCGCATCCCCTCGCCATGGAAGAAGTCGACTTCGGGTTAGATGCTGGAAGACTGCCTCTGTATCTCTATAGCTCTCAATCCAAATATCTTATGCAGAAACAGGGGTATGATCTAGAGACAACGCCAGGATTGAATTACGGTACTGGACGACGATTACCTTTGAAGACGCCAGCCTCGGCGGGCAAACCACGGAACTACTATAACAAAACCCAATGCGGTTTAGGGTATGTAATACCTGCTACGACCCCTGAAAGCTCAGATGAAGAATGCGACTGGCAGTCATATTCAACCGGATCACCGACTTCCGACTTAGATACCAGCATCAGAGATGTGTTCAGACAAGTCATGTCAGTCAACATGGCATTCACCGATACTTACGAGGATGATGAAGACGTCCCCGAAATCCTTGAGCTAGAGCCATGGGCCCGGCAATTAGACGTACAATAGGAAAAGCGGTTCGAACTGAGAGAACCTCCTACTGAAGATGAGGTCATACAAGTGGATCTCGGCAGCGAATCTTCTCCAAAACCGATCTTTATCAGTAAAAGCCTAACTGACGAAGAACGAGAGTCGCTGTTAGAACTTGTCAGAGAATACATTGATGTGTTCGCCTGGAGCTATGAAGACATGCCGGGGTTAAATCCTGACATCGCTCTCCACAAACTCAATATACGGCCAGATGTAAAGCCAGTCAAGCAGCAACAACGACACTTCCGTCCAGGCATCATGGACGCGATCGAAGCCGAAGTCAACAAGCTAATAGCCAGCGGCTTCATTCGTGAAGAGTAACATCCGGATTGGGTCGCCAATATAGTACCCGTCCTCAAGAAGAATGGGAAGATTCGAATCTGTATCGACTTCCGCAACCTGAACGAGGCATGCCCAAAGATGAATTTCCCCTTCCTATCACAGACATCATGATCGACAATACATGCGGCTTTGAACGTATGTCATTCATGGATGGATTCTTGGGGTACAATCAAATCAAGATGTCTCCCGACGATGAAAAGCACACCTCATTTCGAACTCTGATTGGCACATACTGCTACACAGTTATGCCATTCGGTCTAAAGAATGCTGGCACTACATATCAGCGAGCTATGAGTATCATTTTCAGAGAACATTTACGCAAGACAGTGGAATGCTATGTCGACGACATCGCTGTCAAGAGTCGCCGTAAGGAAGATCATCTGCAAGACCTGAGAACGGTGTTCAACTTAATGCGAGCCCACAATATGAAGATGAACCCTATAAAATCGTTCTTGGGCGTATCCAGCGGGAAGTTCTTGGGCTTCATCATCACTGCACGGGGTATCCATGTAGACCCCGAGAAAACGAGGGCAATCATGGAGATGGGTCCCCCGAGAAATCTCCGTGAACTTAGAGGCCTCCAAGGGAGGCTAGCTTATATCAGGAGGTTCATTTCCAACCTCTCCGGGCGATGCCGACCGTTCACCCACCTCATGAAGAAGGGAGTCTCATTCCTATGGGACGAGGAATGCCAGCACGCTTTCGATGACATCAAAGAATATTTATCAAATCCTCCAGTCCTGGTGGCCCCGGTCCCTGGAAAACCATTCCTGCTCTATATACGAGCAATGGAACACTCCCTCGGTGCCCTGCTGGCACAAAATAATGAAGCAGTCCACGAGCAGGCCGTTTACTATCTCAGCCGAATGATGGTCGGGCCCGAACACCGATACACCGCTGTGGAGAAAGAATGCCTCGTCCTGGTATTCGCCATTCAAAAGACGCGGCACTATGTCACGGGGCAAACCATACATGTGATCTCACGAATCAACCCTCTCAGGATCCTCATGACCAAACCAGGGGCACTCAGCTCCCGCCTCACAACATGGGCGATATTGCTGTCCCCCTATCATATGATCTTAGTCCCGCAGAAGGCTGTCAAAGGTCAAGCCCTGGCAGACTTTTTGGCGGCCCATCCAGGATCGGAATCATCCAGAATATACGAAGAAATCCCAGATGAGGTCGCCGATTCAAATACAACCACCCACGATAACATATGGCGGATGTTCTTCGATGGCGCTTCGAGAACCGGACCCAAGGGAAACATCGTCGTCGGAGTCGGAGTAGTATTGGTCTCTCCTACCGGGCTAGTGATCAATCGTGCCTACTCTCTCATGGAACCCTGCTCTAACAATGTGGCCGAGTACAACGCTTTGGTCATTGGCCTCCAACTCGCAAGAGAACTGGGGATAGAATACCTTGAAGCATACGACGATTCGCAATTAATCGTCAACCAGATTCAGGGGACGTACGAAGTCCGCCATGAAGACATGATCCTTTACCACCAAATAGCGATCAATATTATCACATTATTCGAGGGATTCTTCATCGAATACGTCCCCAGACTCCAAAATATCGAAGCTGATGCCCTAGCAGGCCTGGCTGCTTCCCTAGCAGTGCCAAACCACTCTCATCATTCGGTCGATGTAATCAGCCATGAGCTGTTCTGCCCCAAGAACAACGTTCAAGCCATGGCGAGTTATTCTGCTCAGATGATCGACGAAGCACCAGACTGGAGACAACCATTCATAGACTTCGTGGTCTACGACATCCTGCCCGAGAACCCGAAGGAGGCTACTTCTATCAGACGGCATTCTCTCAGATTCTTCTACGATACAGAGACGAAAATGCTGTATCGCCGCTCCTACGACGGATTACTACTTCGGTGCTTGTCGAACGCAGAAGCCAAAGAAGCCGTACGAGAGGCTCATCACGGTGTCTGCGGGGCCCATCAGCCTGGCCCTAAGCTGCAAGACCGCCTTCGCCGGATGGGCTACTACTGGCCCATGATGGTGGCTGATGCAATAGATTATGCCCAAAAATGCAAGGCCTGCCAAGTCCACGCAGACTTCATTCACCAACCATCCGAATTTCTACATCTGACAGTGGCGTCCTGGCCATTCGAAGCATGGGGAATGGATATCATTGGTCCAATCACCCCACCTTCCTCCCGAGGACATCGCTTTATACTTGCGATCACTGATTACTTCTCAAAATGGGTAGAAGCTGTCCCACTCGCCGAAGTCAAGACTTCGAACGTGATCAGCTTCCTGAAACACCACGTCATCTACCGCTTTGGACTGCCCTGAAGGATCAACCATGATAATGGTCCGCAGTTTGTAAGCCACGCATTCTACCGATTCTGCGACAAACACCGCATTCAGAATGTCGCTTCGACACCATACAACCTGGCAGCAAACGGGTTAGCAGAGGCATTCAACAAAACAATCATCAAACTCCTCAAGAAATTTGTCTCTTCCAATAAACGCGACTGGAACGAGAAGCTCGGCGAGTGCTTATGGGCTTATCGCACCACGGTTCGAACAGCCACCGAGAATACACCATTCTCTCTGGTGTACGGGAGTGAGGCAGTTCTCCTATTAGAGACTCAGATTCCCTCACTCCGAGTCGCCCTCACTTATCAATTGACAACGAATGATAACTACCGACGTCGACTACAAGAGTTAGAGGCCTTAGATGAAAAATGCCTCCTAGCTCAGCAAAGAATCGAATTATACCAAGCACGCATCTCAGGAGCCTTCAACAAAAAGGTCAAAGTCAGAACATTCCAAGTGGGCGATCTTGTTTTGGCAGTCAGGAGGCCAATGGTCATGACTCACAAGACCACCGACAAGTTCCAGCCAAAATGGGAAGGCCCATTTATCATCGAAGCCGTGTTCTCCAATGGTGCTTACCGCCTCGCCAAGCAGAACGGAGACTTGCTCATGTTGCCCGTCAATGGCAAGTTCCTGAAGAAATACTATGTTTAAACAACATTTTCCAGAGTTTTGAGTCATGTGCCCGCTGGTACCACTGAACTCAACCCCCTAATTTTCCAACTTATCGAGTCACGTACCCTCTTGTACCGCTGAACTCATATCCCAAATTCCCAAGTCATGTACCTGCTGGTACCTCTGAACTTACACTTTGATTCCAACATTCACAGATTTTCGAGTCATGTACCCGCGTGTACCGCTAAACTCATGCCCTTCTTCCATAAAGATATCCCAAATTTCCAAGTCATGTACCTGCTGGTACCTCTGAACTTACACTTTGATTCCAACATTCATGGATTGTCGAGTCATGTACCCGCTAGTAGCAATGAACTCACCCCATAATTTTCCAGATCTTCGAGTCATGTATCCACTGATACCACTGAACTCACCCTCATAGTTTTTCAGATTTTCGAGTCATGTACCTGCTGGTACCGCTGAACTCACACTCACCATTCTCCAGATTCTTGAGTCATGTACCCGATGGTGCCTCTAAACTCACATCTCGGTCACTCTTTCAGGTAGAAAGTTATGTATGATCATACCTCTGAACTTCCTTCCCGAAGGAGATCCCCCCTCATGATCTAATACCCACACTCCCAGTGCACAAAAAGGGTAATCGATCCACAAATTTCCAAAATGGCCATGTCCTCATTACCTCTGAGTCGTTCCACTTCTGCCAAAAACAAATCACCCCTACATAGAATTTCCATGTCCTTATTACCTCTGAGTTATTCTACGTACCCTCCTTCATTGAGCCCACTCCTGTCATGTCCTCATTACCTCTGAATGGGAAGGCTCCGTCGAAAAAACCTTCATACTTGCCATGTCCTCATTACCTCTAAGTAAGTATGATGATCCCTTTTCGACCTATTACCTGTACCCACAACCGGAGTACGCTAAGGGTAATGGGTCCACAAATGTCCTCTGTTGACCACAAATGTCCTCTGTTGACCACAAATGTCCTCTGTTGACCACCAATACCCTCCGTCGAGTTCGCTCCTGCCATGTACTCATTACCTCTGAGTAGGAAGACTCTACGTTCAAAAAACTTTCTTACTTACCATGTCCTCGTTACCTCTGAGCAAGTATGTCAGTTCTCTTTCATCCTATTACCCGTATCCTAAACCAGTGTATGCCAAGGGTAATAGGCCCACAAATATCCTCAGCTAAATTTCTTAACACAAACCTATCACCTCATCATGCTCCAGGAGCCCAGCTGCTCTACGGCAATTCTGTTCTCAATACCAAGAGCACCCATGACCACTTTGCTATGGCTGCTTCAGGCATCCTGACCGAAACTTGTTATCTCTACCTAAAACCAAGGTACGCCATGGGTAACAGGTCCACAAATATATCCCCTATGTGGGGGAGAACATTATCACAATATCACAGGCACAGCAAGCAATACAAATAAAGGGTAGAATTGAAAGTACTCTTTATTTGAAGGAAGAAAAAAAAAGCATTACATATTTCGGGACCACGTCCCTTTCAAAAAAAGAGAAGAGAAAGAAAAAGAAGGGAAAAGAAAAGGCCGACTACATTTCAGTGTTACTCAATTCTAGGAGGCGGTCTCTCACTGAGGTGGTCTCCCGCTCAATCCGTTGCCGAGCGCGACGCTCGGCCTCCTGGAGTAACCGCTCCTCATTGTCCAAGTCCAGGAGCGCCTGACAGTCATCTTCCAATTTCTTCAAGACAGCCTCCAGGTCAGTCGAAGCTTGAGTAACCCTGTCAGCTTCCTGAATAATTAGCCCCCTGTCATTGCGGGCAGTCTCGAGTTCAGACTCCAGGAAAGTCAACTTCTTCTGAAGCGCAAGGATCTGCTCCCGCGTCTCGGTAATCTCACGAGAGACAGACTCCTCCCGAGCCACAACGTTTTCGGTCGCATAACTCAATTGATCATACCGATCAGCTAAGTCGCTGAGATCCTTCAGTGCGGCCGGTCTGGTCTTATCTCGAGTCACTCTGGTCCTCTCTATAACAGCAATAAGGGAATTCCGCTCCTCATTTATAACAGCAGGCAGATCAGCCTGCTGTAATACTCGAAGCTCGGACACCAGCTGATCAGCCTCCAGCAATTTTGCCTCCAGAAGCGAAGCCATTCCTGCATCATCAGAAAGATCCCTAAGGATGTTTATTTGACCATGGGCGCATCTTCGGGCCAAGGTAAAAGAGGTCCCTCTTTCTACAGCGGCCTCGATTCCTCTCTTCAAATGACGATGGAAACTGGCAACCACGTCCTGCAATGCGTCGTTCAAAACTTCAGCAGATGAGGGCGTCAGGGGAAGCCGGAGCGGCAACGTCGGAGGAGTAACGCTAGAGCTCGCCACCAAGGGAGCGGCGTACGAGCAGAACGATACATGAATAGCGGCCAACTCGTCTTCCGTCGTCCATAGAGCTTGGATGCTCGGCAGGGAAGAAAGGTCGATTCTCGAAGCCATTGAAGCAGAGGATGATGCAAGGACCATTGTTCCCTGCCCCGACTGCCCCGAGAACTGGCCCGTTAAACTCGGGCCCCCAGAAGGCCCATCAAGATGAGTCGGGCAGTGAGAAAGTACACCCCTTTCCACCGATGCCCCTTCGGTTGGGGTTGTCTCGACGACGTCCATCCTCGGCACTGAAGGGGCAGGACCTAAATGTCCAGAATAACAGTCAATCGACGTAACCCGAAGGACATGATGATAGAGCAGATAGGCTTCCTCACGGGTTAAGATTCGGCTAATCTTACTAGGGGAGGGGCATGAAGGTCGCGGCTCATCCACAACTGGCATGGTCCCCCCACCCGCGATCCCCGAGTTAAACTCAGTCACGTCCCCTGACCCCGTCACCTTGAAGGGGGATACCGATTGATCTGCGTCCTCTTGAATAGGAACAGGCTCATGGGAGTCCCCGTCATCCTGGGTCACCGCCTGGACATCCTGAAACTCTTCTTCTTCCTCCGACACCTAAAAGAGGGAACGAAGGCAATCGGGATTGAAACTCAAAAGAAAGAAGGAAGAAGGGATCGAGAGCAGTTTTGTTACCTCTGACGCGGGGTTGACTTCTTCTCCACTCTCTTTTGTGGCTGGCGGATGGTGCCTAGTCGCAACCAGCTTCCGGGATCGAGAAACACTGCCTACAGGAGGAACCTGACTGCTACGTTTCGGGATAGGACCAGGCGCAACAAGGGACTGATCCCTCAGCATCTCATCTGACAAAACATGCAACTGACCCACATCTGCGCATACCACTGGAAGGATAGAGTCATCTTCATTATGCTCGTTGCCTTCATCACCTTCAGCAGCGGAATCCAAATCTGGCACTTCGGCTCTAGTCTTTCTTTTTTTGGCCCCTTGAGAGCCTTCTTCCAGACCGGTGCCAGTAATAAAACTGGTACCTGGGTTAAAACCGACCGGGGGCTTGTTCGCCATGACATGATACAGAGCCGCCATATACAAGATCTCCACTGACTCCTTAATAGCAGGGACCGAGAAAATAGTGCGAGTATGGAACGAATCATAATATTGCCAAGCTCTGATACCATCAAGAAGACTTCCCTCATAACCCAGACAAGAGCTGGGGCTGTCTAAACAAAGTTGGCTGTACCCAAACTGCCGGGCAAACCTGCTAGGCAGATACGGCTCCAGAAAAATAGCATTGCGGTTACGGTACACCAGATGTGAGGGACGGATGTTACGCAACCATAAGAGCATCTGGCCATCCAGAAGTTGAGGAGGCGCAATACCGTCTATATGCACAGTCTCTATGTCCCTGGCAGAAAAGCGAGGGACGGATACAAAAATATGATACTTATCTGCCCTTACCAAGACCATCCGGCAAACCCGCATGGCCTCACATTCCCAAGGCTCATCACGGTAACGGAAGATAAGGGCGTCATCATCAGTCGCACCGCCCTCAGAGCCCGACCTCATCAAAGATGGATAATGTATCAGCAGCCACCCCATCAAATAATGATAAGGTAACTCAGTTCGTTCAAAATCCTTGGTCACATCGCGGGCACTGACTTGGGACGTGAAGGTACAAAGGCCACGGTGTATGCTACACACCATAGCCGGAAGGAGAGCTAGCCTAATTCGCAAGACTAATTTCACAGCCGGAAGGATGAAGTTACAACTAATTCTCTCAATAGAACCGGTTACTCCTGAGACTACACAATTTCGTAGCCAGATCATCAAAAATCCTGCCAGAAGCACTTTCTCAGACAGCTCTTGAGTATCCTGGTAAAAGTAATCGAAAGTATCGATTTGGCTCCCGAATCTGCCACTAGTAGATGACACCAATTCTTTGACCGCCTTCCGAGACCTAGGGCGACGAGAGGTAACCAGACCTGAGGCATCTGCTGAGAAGAGATAATGCACCCAATCCTTGGGATAAGGAGCATTCCCTTCTAGGTTATCCTTGTGGGTTATCTGATGGCATGTGTTATAATGACACAATATCTCCTGGTAAAGGACCGCAAAGCCAGGATACCGTCGTTCCAAATCTTCGAGTTGCTCATTAGTGGGAGTATATGCTTCAAACGCTTCGTTCCCCCAAGAAAGCTTGGAGACCGCATGCATTTCATGGAGCGCAAGTCCCATCTTCCCTACAGGTGTGTAAAAGGTCCCTGTACGACAATTATACATTTCCAGCAGGGACATGAATAGCTTCTTGTTTATGAACAAGCCATGACTGGTACCTCGGATAGCTTGGTACAGGCCAATCTCGTACAAAAAAGCCTCATACTTCTACAGGATCCAGGTAGATAAATTGATCCACGAGGGAATAGGGTGTATCCAACCAGGAAACGTCAACCGACCAACGGGATAGGAGCCTTTCCGGGCAAGTCGATTTATAAAAGTATCGACGGTAGAAAACGTGAAGTTAGGACCTGCCACATTCAGGAAAGAACCTGGGACCAACCCTGTCACAGAACAACTGGTATGCACCTTGCCAGCAACCACGGACTTCAGATGGTTATTATAACGGATGTTCCCCACGAACATCCCACTCCTGGTAGGGGTTAGAGTCCCCTCCATCTTCCGGTCCAAAGGGAGCATATTGAACCAAGATAATGGAAAGTGTCGCTCCATCTAAGGGATGCGGATCGCCATCCCGTTAGAAACAAAATTCCAATCCTCCGATACCTCCAGAACATGATCATTCTCCACGGTCAAGGCGTCTCCAAAAAAGAACGCAGGCTTCAAAAACTCTCCTTCGAATTTCTCGGAGTTCATCATAGCATTAAGGAAATGGAAAGGCTGATTCTTGATGGCATTCAATTTGGCCATAGGCTCATCGCTCGGAAACTGATCCGCCATGTGCTGAACAATATGGTCGTACCTATAGCCTAGAGCAGCTTGAGCGCTACCCACCAAGAGTTCTCCGGCGACGTTAACCGGCAAATTCACTGAAGAACAGACAAAGAAAAAATAAGTTAAACAGAGAATAAAAAAGAGCTGATTAGGTGTTTTCAAACCACATGCGGCTCAAGAAAATATCCATGCCCCCCATGAAGTTCTCAGAAGTCTTATGCGGCTCCAAAAAGCCCCATGCGGCTCCAGTTCAGAAGACCGCTTATGCGGCTCCGCACAATAAAAGTCTATGCACCACCTATGCGGTTTCACTAATAAGGCGCACATACAGACACAATGGTTTTTCTTATACGGTTCGCAGCTCAGCCGTAGGGCGAACATACGATTTACAAAGGCTCGTGCATAAAGTATGCGACGTAGCCATGACGGTTGGGGTTCCTTAATTCATACATTGTCCTTACCAACAATGGGGGGATGGACGTCAGGATGAACAGCAGGCACGACGACGGGCGGGGCAGCAACCGCACCCAAGGTGGAAGTGGAGGCCGCCTTCTTGCCCTTCACTGCCACGATCTTCTTGGGAGCCATCAATTATTGAAGAAAAGAAAGGCAAGCGAGATAAGAGAAGAAAGAAAATAAAGAAGTCTTCTCTCTCTTCAAACCCCTCCTATTTATAGGAGGAGGGGAGAAGGCGGACACGTGGGCCAATGACCGACTCTTGAAGAGCGAAACCGACTCCTTGGGTTTCGTCTCCAAGATTCACCCAAGGCATCAAATCCAAAAAGATTTAATGAACTGACCCTTGAGATTCCCCCTACAAAGACGGCGCTGAAGCAACTTGGAGATAAATAAAGACCCGCACACGTAGACTGGACCATCTATACGGCTAACACACCCCCTGCGGCTGAAACAGTCATGCGAATAACACATCCAAGCAGCCAGGACATCTATGCGGTCGGGATTGCATATGTGGCTAATACGGCCATGCTTCTTGTTCAAAGTATTTCAATTTTACAAATTGAAAATTTTGAAGGGGGTCCTGTAGAAGCATAGAAAATACTAATGAAATTGACTCATGCAGCCAAGAAAGACCCATGCGGCTCAGAAAACGCATGCGGCTCAGGGAGTCATGCGGCATAAGGAGCTATGCGGCCGGAGGCATTCCATGCGGCTCAGAAGACATGTGGCGTGACAGTGCTCCCCTCCGATCCATGCTGCATTAATTGCTTTGATGGCTGACCCCTCTGAAAAGTTGACAGACCTGACACTAAAGCAGGTAATTATGACTCTGTCATGATGATGAATCTCTAAAAAAGAGAAAGAAATCTCTGACACGATCCCCCGAGAGCAACAAAATGCCACGTGGCCCTGCCATGTGGGTGTGCTTATGCGGCTCGAAGTGAAGACTTCCCATGCGGTTCAGAGTGAAGCTGTCCCATGCGGCTCGAGAGAAATCATCCCTATGCGGCTCAAGAAGATCATGCCCATGCGGCTCAAGCAGACACACCATTATGCGGTTCATGCGGCTCATCATATGGTTCAGAAGTCTGAAGGAGGGGGCCACTGCCCAGACAGCCCTGATACGTGTCCCAAGTCTTATGCGGCATAAAATTCATGCGGCCCAAATCTCATGCGGCCCAATCTGCATGCGGTTCCAGTCTCACCATCTCAGGACACGTGTCCTCAGCCGATCAATCTCCCAGATTTATGGCAATCCAAGATCGGGTCGAATCCCAATGATCTGGGGCACGTGGCAGGAGAATAAGTTTGATTTATTCGCATATATTAGAGAATCATTATAAGGAAGATTTATGCCAATCAGCATTAATTGCTAATGGGGATTTGGTGTAATCTACCCTTAATGGTCCTGATTCGTCACAATCAGAAACGAATGGCCTGGATTGATCAATCCCCAGGCCGTCGCCATCTCCAAGAGCTAATCATTGGCAACCCTAGTGATCATATCCTGCTATTATAAATAGCAAGGTGTCATTCCCTTGTAATAGATAGAGAGATATACAAAAAAAAACCAGAGAAGAATACGTATACACAGAGAGACTTCCCCTATAGTCAGAGAGAGAATATACACAGAGAGAGAGAAGCCAGGAGAGCAATCAGAGGAGAGCAAGAAGGCATTTTTTCGTCAACGACCAAGCAGATCTTCCCCGAGTCAAGGCTGCGTACCGATCGTCCAAGGAGTAAGGCAGAGCGGCCGTCGCTTTCCCGAGCCTCTATCGTCACCCCCCAGAATCTAAAATAAACAATCGTACTTAGACTGCTGTACCTAGGTTTTCGTCCCTAGGCTTTTTTTGTACGAGCGAGTTTGTATTGTGAGTCTAAGTTCAGTCCTCCGATAATTGTTCTGTACTTTTACAATCAATGGCAAACAGTTAGTAATTAGGCCTGTGATAACCCTAGTTAGTTAAAGTAGTAAGCCGTAGTATCTGCTTGGCCGTGATTGATTGAATGAGGTATAACTAGTTTAGCCATGTCTTGATCCAGTACAAGATTGCTCCCTGTCTTGATTTATTGCATTATTATCTTGCCGATAAATGGTGGAAAACCAAGTTCTGTTCAGATGAAGGGTTACAACCCCGATCCTTGTTTGGTTTACGGGTTGTAACCTGGCTATCGGAATAGTTCTATGGTTATCTCGTCGTATATCACCCTGCCATGTTTTTAAAATTCTAGTTTTAATATTAGATTTTTTTGTGCTAATTGCTGGCTTTTGTTCTTATTTCGTGGCCCCCTTGTGGTACTTGCTCTTTCTGGGGTTGACCCAGCTGGTTTTGTGTGGCCAGATTTCGGAGCAGCTCCCGAGGATCTACCAAGCTTCCAGTCCAATGGTGGCGACTAGAAGGAACCCGGGCTACGAGTGGGTTTTCTATTTTGTTTCGCTTACTCTATTGTAAATTATTCTTTTGAGGCGTTTAGCCGACGAGCACCTGTTAGCTCGATGCACTTTTACTTACTGTCTGCCTACGGGCTGTAAACATGATTAACAAATCCTAGGGTTGATCATGTATGACTTAAACTCTTGCTAGTCCTTGTATTTTGTACGACTAGCTTCATGATCAGCTGATATATAATATTTGGGACACCTTTTATTGTATATTTGGTGGTCAAACATCTTGTAATTATATTACTTGCTTGAGATTGAGACAATAGGCTTGACCTTAAGAGACTGTTGGCTTGTAGTAAACCCTCACATCTAGACAGCCGTGACCGTATAGTTGAGATGTATTCTATTTTAATATACGTAGCTGGCTATGTCTGCCCCCGCTCTCCAGTATTCTGGTTCTGGGGCGTGACAGCGAAAGTCAATTCAAGGACTGGAAGACGTTCATCATCAGCGCCACAAGCGTCGAAGAACGATTGAAGAGGGCTGGCCAACTGGGATTGCACATCTCGGACGGAAAGAACAAGGGCAAGCGTCCCAACAACGATAATGGGGGTAGCCCCTCCAACAATCGGGACAGCAGAGGAAAACAGGCTATGGTGGTCGACACGGCACAGAAACCTGAGCCAAAGCCGGCAGACAAACAATGGTCGCAGATCACTTACTCCTTCGAAGACGGTCACGTTAAGCCCATCTTGGACATGCTCATACAAGGAGACAGAATCCAGCTTCCTCCACCAAGACGGGAACCGCGGCCGGCAGAGATGGAGAACCCAAAGTACTGCCATTACCATCGCTACGTCCACCATGCCACACACGACTGCTACCAGCTGAAATGGTACATCCAAAATCTCATCGATTCGAATGTTTTGGCTATCGATTTCGAAGAAGTAACGGTGGCAGCCAATATGGTATCGGTACAATTCGGCAGCTTTCCTCCGACAAAAACTCAAGACGGGGTGGTCCCCATCCCTCTGGCGACAATGGAGATCGCTAATCTTCTACCTCCCCGTGATCAGGCTGTTGGTCTAGTACCCCTCACCATATCACGAGGGGAGATCACGTGGATCCATCCAGACTTGGTATCGGAAGTGACTCGGCCCATATCGTCTTCTATTTGCAAGAAAAAGAATGGAAAAATCAGATCCTGCCGTACAATCTCGGCAGACATCGAAGAACTACAGCCGTCGTCACGCGGTCTGGGGCACAATCCCAACCTGTGGTTAACAATCCAGCTGAAGATCATCAACCCACTACAACTGATGCTCCGGGACCGGCTCAGCCTTCGATGACTGACAAGCCTAGGCCAAGGGAGACTCGCTTCGACAAATCCCTCCGAAAAGAGGCAGCCCAAGGGCTGGAGAGGCCCTACAACTTCGACATCTTGGCACAATTGGCCAACACACCGACCAAGTTGTCATTATACGAGCTCCTGAGACTCTCCAAGGATGTTCGTGCAGCTTTGAGCGATGCACTCCAAAACGCCGATGCATACCTAGCTCAAGTTAACCTTACGGGAGAAAACCTACCTGCAGATCTCCAAGACAGCGCCTGCAACATCGTCTTCACTCTGCAGGACATGCTTATCAAAACTAATCTGTACGATTGCCCACTATACTACACTGGATACATCGGCGACGTAAAGATGGATCGGATGCACATTGATCCTGGCTCTTCCATAAGCATGATCCCGAAGAGTCTGCTACATCATCTCCGCATCCCAATGCACCGCTTGACACCTACAAGCACCGCCATCAGCGGTTTCAATTCGGACAGGAGCTACCCAATTGGGAAGATTCGTCTGAAGTGTCAAATTGGCGACCTCCAATCCGAAGTCACCTGCTACGTCATAGATGCAGACACTTCTTACAACATCCTCTTGGGGTGTCCATGGATACACGATTATATGATCGTGCCTTCCACGCTACACCAATGCTTCAAATATGTCGACAAATACGGCTTCGTGAGGACAAAATTTGCTGATATCGATCCCTTCAAAGGGGTCGAATCCTACTACTCAGACTCCTGCCTATACGAAAAGTCGAAGAAGCATCTTGGTGAAGGAGATGTACAAGCTAGTACCGAGACAGCCACAGGATCAGAGGATCCTCTGACTATCCACCTCCAAGCTCGCAAACTGGGCAAGTCTGCACCCCTTATCGCCACTCTGCGTAAGGACGAAATCAGCCTCTCGGCACAAGAAGATCAGATGATAATCCGGCTGCCAAGGTCTGGCCAAGTGCCAAGATCCACAAAGGGGCTACTAACAATCAGACTGCCGAGAGTCGGTCAGCCCCAAACGGAGAAGCTCAATCCCTCCGACAGGCCACTGACGATACGCCTTCCCAAGAAGGGTCGTCACCCCGATGCAAGGTCTGACACTTCTAGCGAACCAGCCACTCCTCGCCCCACATCGAGTACCAAACTGGGGGTCGCTAGTCTGCCAACAACTCCACGCTCAGCTCCACAACTGAACCTCTGACGATCAAGCTCCCCAGGTCGTCCTTTCAGTTTTCATTCATACAGGGGGTAGCCGAAGAGGAACCGGAGCTAGCCAAGTATGTGGCTGTCCACACTGATGTTCCCTCCGCAGATGATGTAATCCCCCTAGAAAAGATACCTTACTTCATCAATATAGGGCTATCTTTGAACTACCTCGAGCTTAATAAGCTTTGTACAATGTACGCTATGGAACACGGTATAGGCACTCACCTACACACACAGGTGACAAATGTTTATACCACAATCCAGCTTACTCCAGCAGAAGACGCTTACCGAATAATCGAGGGAGGGGACCATCCAATCATCTTCGGCCGGAAGGACGATCTGCATCCCTTCACCATAGAAGAAGTCGACCTTGGATCGGATGCCGGGAGACTACCTCTGTATCTTTATAGCCCCCAATCTAAATATCTTATACAGAAATAGGGGTATGATCTGGAAACGACACCGGGCTTGAATTTCGGTACTGGACGACGATTACTTTTGATGCCGCCGGTCCCGGCTGGCAAACTACGGGACTACTATAGCAAGACTCGATGTGGATTAGGGTATGTAACACCCACGACAACCCCTGAAAGTTCAGATGAAGAATGCGACTGGCATTCACATTCGACCGGGTCACCAACTTCTGATTCAGATACCAGCATCGGAGACGTATTCAGACAAGTCCTGTCAGTCAACATGGCATTCGCCGACGCTTATGAAGAAGATGAAGACATTCCAGAAATTCTCGAGCTAGAGCCGTGGGCCCAACAGCTAGATGAACAATAGAAAAAGCGTTTCGAGCAAAGAGAACCTTCCACTGAGGATGAGGTCATACAAGTTAATCTTGGTGATGAAGCCTCCCCGAAACCGATCTTCATCAGCCAGAGTCTGACGGATGAAGAGCGTGAGTCACTGCTCCAACTCGTCAAAGAGTATATCGATGTGTTCGCCTGGAGCTATGAAGATATGCCAGGATTGGACCCCGAGATCGCACTCTACAAACTCAATATTCGTCCGGATGCAAAACCTGTCAAGCAACAGCAACGATGATTTTGCCCCGATGTCATGAATACTATTGAAGCCGAGGTTAACAAACTGATAGCCAGCGGCTTCATTCGAGAAGAGCAGCATCCAGACTGGGTAGCCAACATCGTACCAGTTCTCAAGAAGAATGGAAAGATCCGAATATGCATTGACTTCCGAAATCTGAATGAGGCATGCCCTAAAGATGAATTCCCTCTCCCTATCACAGATATTATGATCGACAATACCTGCGGCTTCAAACGTATGTCCTTCATGGATGGCTTCTCAGGATACAACTAGATCAAGATGTTCCCTGACGACGAGAAGCACACATCATTCCAAACACCGATGGGTACATATTGCTACACCGTTATGTCTTTCGGTTTAAGGAATGCTGGCGCTACTTACCAGAGAGCTATGAGCGTCATCTTTGGAGACCACTTGTGCAAGACAGTGGAATGCTACGTCGACGACATCGCCGTTCGAAGGAAGATCATCTGCAAGATCTCAGGACAGTGTTCGACCTAATACGAGCACACGACTTAAAGATGAACCCTACGAAATCATTCTTGGGTGTCTCCAGCAGGAAATTCCTGGGTTTCGTCATCACTTCTCAGGGCATTCACATCGACCCCGAGAAAACAAAGGCAATCATGGAGATAGGTCCCCCGAAAAATCTCTGCGAACTCCGAAGCCTCCAAGGCAGGCTAGCTTACATCAGAAGATTCATCTCTAATCTCTTCGGACGATGTCAACCATTCACCCATCTCATGAAGAAGGAAGTCTCTTTCGTATGGGATGAGGAATGCCAGTACGCTTTCGACAGTATCAAAGAATATTTGTCGAATACTCCAGTCCTGGTAGCTCCTGTTGTTGGGAAGCCATTCCTGCTCTATGTGCGAGCGATGGAACATTCTCTTGGTGCCCTGTTGGCATAGAACAATGATGAGGGCCACGAACAAGCTATATACTACCTCAGTCGGAAGATGATTGGGCCCGAATACCGATATACGGCCGTAGAGAAGAAATGCCTTGCTCTCGTGTTCGCAATCCAGAAGACGCGACACTACGTCACGGGACAAACCATCCACGTGATATCGCGGATCAACACCCTCAGGGTCCTCATGACCAAACCTGGGGCACTCAGCTCTCGCCTTGCTACCTGGGCGATATTACTATCACCATACTACATGATCTTCGTCCCGCAAAAGGCCGTTAAATGCCAGGCTCTGGCAGACTTTCTAGCAGCCCATCCAGGTTCGGAGACGACTAGGGTATATGAAGAGATACCGGACGAGGTCACCAGTTCAAATGCAGTCTTCCATGATGCCATTTGGTGAATGTTCTTCGACGGTGCTTCGAGAACTGGACCCAAAGGCAACATCATCGCTGGAGTTGGAGTGGTGCTGATTTCTCCCTCTGGCTTGGTGATCAATCGGGCCTACTCACCTACTCACTTACAGAGCCCTGCTCAAATAATGTGGCCGAGTATAATGCCTTGGTCATTGGCCTCCGACTTGCAAAGGAGCTGGGGGTAGAGTATCTTGAAGCATACGGCGACTCACAGTTAATCGTCAATCAGATTCGGGGGTCGTACGAGGTCCGCCACGAAGACATGATCCCGTATCATCGAATAGCAATCGACATCATCTCGTCTCTGGAAGGATTCTTCATAGAATATGTTCCCAGACTCCAGAACATTGAGGCTGATGCCCTAGCTGGTTTGGCCGTTTCCCTAGTTGTGCCAAATTACGCTCGTCATCAGGTCGACATAATAGGCCGTGAACTGGTCTGTCCTAAGGATAACGTTCGATGCATTGAAAGCTACTCCGCCCTTTCAGTCGATGAAGCACCAGACTGGAGACAGCCGTTCATTGACTTCGTAGTATACGACATCCTGCCAGAAAATCCGAAGGAAGCTACTTCTATCAAAAGACGTTCTCTCAGATTTTTCTATGATACGGAGACGAAAATGCTGTATCGCCGATCCTATAATGGGTTGCTACTTCGGTGTCTATCAAATACAGAAGCCAAGGAGGCCGTACGCGAGGCCCATGATGGTGTCTGCGGAGCCCATCAACCTGGCCCGAAACTGCAAGACCGCCTTCGCCGAATGGGCTATTACTGGCCCACGATGGTTGCAGACGAAATAGATTATGCACGAAAGTGCAAAGCCTGCCAAATCCATACCGACTTCATCCACCAGCCATCCGAATTCCTACATTCGACTGTGGCATCCTGGCCATTTGAAGCATGGGGTATGGATATTGTCGGCCCAATTACCCTACCTTCGTCCAGAGGACACCGATTCATACTCGCAATCACCGATTACTTCTCCAAATGGGCAGAAGCCATCCCATTGGCAGAGGTGAAAACTTCAAACGTGATCAGCTTCCTTAAGCATCATGTTATCTACCGCTTTGGACTGCCCTGAAGGATCATTCATGACAATGGGCTACAGTTCGCAAGCCACGCATTTTATCGGTTCTGCGACAAGCACCGAATTCAGAACATTGCTTCGACACCCTATAACCCAGCAGCCAACGGGTTAGCAGAATCATTCAACAAAACCATAATAAAGCTACTCAAGAAATTTGTGTCCTCTAACAAGCGCGACTGGAACGAGAAGCTCGACGAATGCTTATGGGCGTATCGTACCACAGTTCGAACAGCCACCGGGAATACACCATTTTTCCTGGTGTACGGGAGTAAGGCAGTCCTCCCATTAGAGACTCAGATCCCCTCACTCCGCGTCGCCCTCACACATCAGTTGACGACAGACGAAAACCACCATCGCCGACTACAGGAATTGGAGGCCCTAGACGAGAAATGCCTGTTAGCTCAACAGCGAATCAAACTATATCAGGCCAGAATCTCCGGAGCTTTCAACAAGAAGGTCAAGGTCAGAACATTCCAAGTAGGCGATCTCGTTCTGGCAGTTCGGAGGCCGATGGTTATGACGCATAAAACTGCCGGTAAATTCCAACCAAAATGGGAAGGCCCGTTCATCATCGAAGCTGTATTCTCCAACGGCGCCTACCGCCTCGTAAAGCAAAATGGAGACTTGCTCATGTTGTCCATCAACGGCAAGTTCCTGAAGAAATATTATGT
Source organism: Iris pallida (assembly GCA_029216955.1). Lineage (NCBI taxonomy): Eukaryota > Viridiplantae > Streptophyta > Magnoliopsida > Asparagales > Iridaceae > Iris > Iris pallida. The sequence continues at coordinate 77,409 of JANAVB010028511.1, forward strand.
CTAAAACAAAATCCTCGAGACATCTCAGAGTGTCGAGTTATGTACCTCCCCGTACCACTGAACTTATATTCTGGTTCCATATATAGAGTTATGTACCTACTGGTACCTCTGAACACATTCCCACATTTTCCATACATAGAGTCATGTACCCGCTGGTACCTCTGAACTCATTCCCACATTTTCCAATCATTCGAGTCACGTGCCCGCTGGTACCGCTGAACTCATACTTACCATTCTCCAGATTCCCGAGTCATGTACCCTCTCATGCCGCTGAACTCACATCCACAACATCCCAGATTATCGAGTCATGTGCCCGCTGGTGCCACTGAACTCACACTTTCACAATATCTAGTCATGTACCCGCTGGTGCATCTGAACTCACATCCCGATCACTCTTTCAGATAGTAAGTCATGTATGATCATACCTCTGAACTTTCTTCCTATAAGAGATCCTTCCTCATGATCCACTATCCGCACTCCCAGTGCACAAAAAGGGTAACGGGTCCACAAACTTCCAAAATGACCATGTCGATGCTACCTCTGAGTCATTTTACTTCCGCCAAAAACAAATCACCCCCTACATAAAACTTTCATGTCCTCATTACCTCTGAGTCGTTTTATGTACCCCCTCTTCATTGAGCCCACTCCTGCCATGTCCTCATTACCTCTGCGTGGGAAGGCTCCGTAGAAGAAACCTTCATACTTGCCATGTCCTCATTACCTCTGAGTAAGTATGTCGGTTCCCTTTCAACCTATTATCTGTACCCACAACCGGAGTACGACAAGGATAATAGGTCCACAAATATCCTCTGTTGACCACAAATGTCCTCTGTTGACCACAAATGTCCTCTGATGATCACGAATGTCCTCAGTCGACCCCAGATGCTGTACTGGGTCTCCAGTACATGCCCATCCCTTCCCTATCATGCCTGGGAGCCCAGTTGCTCCCTGGCATTCTCTCAAATAACAAAAACTTCTATAGGTGTCTTATCGCGAAGTTGTTCTAGGTATTTCTCTCCAAAACTTGTTACTCGTACCTAAAACCAAGGTACGCCCAGGGTAACAGGTCCACAAATAATCCTCCAGCAGGTCCAATTCCACAAACCCCACGAGTACAAGAAAGAGAAGATGAGTTGAAACATGCTCATTTATTCAGAATTCAAAGTGCTACATCATTTGGGATCACATCCCTTACAAAATAAAAGCAAAAAAAAAAGAGAGAGCAAAAGAAAACAGAAAGCCGATCACTGCTCTGGGGCACATAGCGCTGTGAGACGGTCCGTCAGCAAGGCAACCGACCGCTCAAACCTCTCTTTAGCTCGATGCTCTGCCTCTTGGGTCAGCACCGTCGCGTCCTCCAGATGAGCGTGAGCTTGCCAGTTGTCCTCAAATTTCTTGAAAGCCCGCTCCAGGTTAACAGAAGATCGGGAAACCTTCTCGACCTTCCGAACGATTGACTTCTGTTCTGCATGAGCAGCCTCCAGCTCCGACTCTAGGAAGGCCAATTCCCTCTGAAGGACGAGAATCTGCTCCTTCGTGTCAGCTATTCCACGAGAAGCAGCCTCTTCCCGAGCCCTACAAGCTTGACTTCGACGACCCAGCCTGTCATACGAAGCGAAAAGCTCGTCAAGGTCCCCCTTCACAACTGGCCCGACAGTGTCTCGAGCGAGCTTTATCCTATTCCGAGCGGTAATAAGGAAGCCCCGCTCCTGTTCAATCGCAGCAGGCAAGTCAGCCTGCCGTAACACCAGCAATCGGGTCACGAGCTGATCAGCCTCTGCCAACTTAGGCCCCAGGAGCGCAGCCAACCCCACCCCGCCAGAAAGAGTCTTCAAAGTTTTAATCTGACCCCGAGAAATAGTCTCCAGGAGCGTGAGCACCGCAGGGACAGGGAAAAAGGGATCCCCCGTTCTACGACAGCATCTACGCCCCTCTTTAAATGGCGATAAAAGCTGTCGACCACATCCTGTGACACCTCGTCCAGAGCCTCCGAAGAAGCCGGCGTCAACGGGAGTGTAGCTGGCAACACTGAAGAAGACGTGACAGAATCTGCCTCTCCTGCCACGAGGGAAACAAACTCCGTACGGAAGGACGCCTGAACAGCGGCCAACTCCTCTTCAGCAGCCCGCAGAACTTGAATGCTCGGCAGGGCCGAGAAGTCAATCTCCGAAACTGTATAAGCAGCAGAGGATGGGGCGGAGACCATCGCTCCCGGAACAAGCTCCACTCCCATCTGCCCGGAGCTGGCAGGAGGCCCCTTGACATGATTCGGTGAAGGAGAAGAAACGCTTCTTTCCCCCAGATCGCAGCAGGCCGAGCCTTCCCCAAGAACATCCGCTATGGGAAGTAAAGGGTCAGGACCTATAGGGCCAAGACAACCATGAATCAATTTGACTAGGAGGATATGTTGATAGAGCAAATAAGCCCCCTCACTAGTCAATATTTGGCTTATCTTACCAGTGGAAGAGTGTGGAGGCTGAGGTTCGCCTACGGCCACCGCAAACTCTCCACCAGCGGCCTCCGAGTCAAATATAATAGACTCCTCCGCCCCGGCACCCTCGGGAGGGGATGCGACGAGATCGGCGTCGCCTTGCTGAAATTCAACAATCTCGGAGATAGGCCCGAGGAAACCTTCGTCACCCCGGACCGAGACCTCAGCAACTTGGGAGTCCTCAGCCGCCGCTGAGAGAGTCCGCACAGAAAGGACCGCGGCACACATGCCACTAATCAAAGCAGCAAGGGCCGGATCAACTCCAGGGGCAGCAGACGGTTCATGAGAGCCTGGTTCATCAGACGCCTACAAAGAAAAAATGATTAGGTCATATCTCCAAGAAAAAGAAAACTACAACAAGGAGATAGCTCCAACATAGTCTTACCCCCGGAACATCGTCAGCATTTTGGCCCCTCTCGGTAATAAGCAACCTACGAGACCTAACGGCGGCTCTTTTCATAGAAAAGGTCGTTCTGCCGTCAGGAGACTCACGTCTGACTTGTTTGCGTGAGGGACCAGGCACAGCGGGAGGCTGTCCTTCCCTCACTACTTTCTCTTGTGTAGCAAGCGACGGATCCTCCGCCAGTTCGTCTGGTGTGGCAAGCGGTTGATCCGCTACTTCTTTACCCCCAAAAGAAAGAGGGTCTTCGCTATCATGATCATCATCCTCCTCAGCTGCCTCGGAAGATTCTAATTTAGGAAGGGGAGTCTGGAGCGCTAGTTGCTTTCTAGCCTTATCCTCCTTGGGCTTTTCCTCTAAACCGGTACCCATGATGAAACTGGTACTCGGATCAAAATTGACAGGAGGCTTGTTCGCCATAACATGATACAAGGCAACCACGTATAAAATTTCCCTCGGTGCCTTAGTATCAGGGACCGAGAAGCTGGCCCGAGTATGATAAGCGTCATAATAATTCCACGCCCTGACACCATCAAGAACGCTACCTTCAAAGCCCAAGCAAGGGCTGGGACAGTCAAGGAATAACTGGCTATAGCCAAATTGGCAGGAAAACCTACTAGGCAGGTAGGGCTCCAAGTACACATTATCGCGGTTACGATAAACCAGATGCACGGGGCGAATGTTGCGCAACCAGGTGAGCATCTTCGGAGACAGAATGTGAGAAGGTCCGGTACCATCAAGGTGTACATCCCTCACTTCCTCATCGGAAAAATGAGGAACAGACACAAAAAAGCCACACCCATCCACCCTCGTCAGCGCCCTCCGACAAGCTGGCATAGTACTGTATTCCCAAGGTTGGTGATGGCATTAGAAAAGGAAAGCGTCTTCGTCTGTAGCATCTTCCACTGTTCCAGATACCATCAAAGACTTGTAGTGCATCAACAACCACCCTATCAAATAGTGGAAAGGTAGCTCTATGCGCTCAAAGTCCAGCGTCTTCTTGTGGGCAATAACCTTGGACGAGAATATTCGAAGACCATGGTGTATGCTACACACCATAGCCGGGAGAAGAGCCAGTCTAACTCCAAATACCAGCTTAACGGTAGGGAGAATGAAGTGGCGGCTGATCCTCACAATAGAACCTGCCCCCTCCGAGACTACACAGTTCCATAGCCATATCATCAAAAATCCAGCCAGGAGCGCTTTCTCAGACATCTACCTGGTACCGTAGTAAAAATAGCTAAGAGAATCAGCTTGACTCCCGAATATGTCACTATTAGACCGCGACTTCTTGACGCTCAACGTCAGGTCTTTTATCTCTCCCTGGGTTTGAGGGGTTCGAGGAATAACCTCGCCAAAGGGCTAACTTTAAAAAGATAATTGACCCAGGATGTGGTGTGGGGAGCGTTTCCTTCTGAGCTATCCTCCTTTTTTATAGCCATCGGGTGACAAGCACTATGATGGCATAGCAACTCCTGGTACACCACAACAAAACCTGGAAGTTATCGGTTCAGGTCCTCGAACTCCTCGTTCGATGGGGTGTACACCTCGAAAGGCTTGTTCCCCCACGGAAGCTTAGAGACAGTATACATCTCGTGGAGAGCAAGCCCTAACTCCCCTTCGGGTGCGAAGAACGTCCCCGTTCGCCGGTTATACATCTCCAAGAGCGCCACGAACAATGGCTTATTGATAGGAAGCCCGTGACAGGTGCCCCGGATGGCATGATAGAGTCCCACCTCCCACAGGAATGTCCCGTAGGTCTGCAGAACCCAAGTGGTCAAATGGGCCCACGTAGAAGTGGGGTTTATCCAGTTCAGCAATGCCAGTCTGCCAACGGGATAAGATTTTTTACGAACGAGCCGATTCAGGAATGTATGAGCTTGAGTGAATGTGAAGTTGGGACCATATACGTTCATGAAAGTACCTGGGGCCAGTCCCATCATGTACCGGCGGACAGAATCTTTACCCGCGTACGCTGACCCAATGTTCGGGTTATAATGGATGTCGCCCATCAATATCCCTGATTGGGTAGGAGTTAAGTTACACACCATCGTCCTGTCCAACAATACCATATTGAACCACGACAGAGGATAATGATGCTCCATGAGAGGAATATGGGTCGCCATCCCATCCAAAGTAAAATCCTAGTTTTCAGAGATCTCTAATACTCGGGGATTCTTTATGATTAAAGCATCCCCGAAGAGGAATGAGGGCTTCAGGTATGATCCATCCAACTTCCCAGAATTCATCATGGCACGGAGATAATGGAGAGTCTGATTCTCGATGGCGTTCAACCTCCCCGAAGGCTCGTTAGCAGGAAATTGATTCAGCACATACTTAACTAAGTCATCAAGACGCACGCCCAAGGCAAACTGATTCGAGCCCACTAGGAGTTTCCCCGCAGGATTTACTGGCAGATTCACTGAAAAGGAGACGAAAGAAATAAGATTAGAGGATGGTCAAAACAAAGAAGCGTTTGAAAGATCACTTGAGTCTATGCGGCTCGGGTCGTCACAGCCTTATGTGGCTCAGAACCAGATGAGTCCACGCGGTTCGGTTCATCATAGCTTTATGCGGCTTCGAGTCAGACGAGTCCATACAAATCAAGTTCAAATGAGCTTATGAAGCTTCTGCGGTTTGGGCTTAGAAAGGCCTATACGGTTCAAGGTTCACATGGACTCAACAGACAATCCTAGGCGCTGATGCGGCTCGGATTCAGATAAGACTATGCGGTTCAAGGTCCACGCGGACTCATGCGGCCCTGAACAGACAGACTCATGCGGCTACAAGCAGATGAGCTTATGCGGTTTAAAAGTGAACTACGCTCATGCGGCCCAAACCAAAAATATATATATGCGGTTCAGATTGAGTATGACAAGCCCATACGGCCCCCTGGGCGAAGTGCTTATGCGGTCATGTCGACGAACCTTGTACATGCGGCTTGTACATAAATTATGCAGCAGAGCCATGGCAGTTAGGGTTCTAAGGCAACGCCCTTACCAGCAATAGGTGGATGAACGTCGGGATGAACAGAGTGAACAGCAGCCAGCGGAGGAGTGGCCACGTTCGTCGCCACAGTCGCCGCAGAAGTGACCGCCTTGCCCTTCGCAGCCTTCGACGCAGCGACCTTCTTGGAAGCCATAGATGCTTGGGAGAGAAAGGAGTTAGAACAGCAAAAGATCGAAGAGAGCAAAGGAGATTCCCCAGAACGAAAGTGTTCCTATTTATAGACAAAAAAGGAACGCCTCGATCCGTGTGCAATATGATGACCGACTCTTCGGTCATCGACGCAAAACGGTTGAATAATACCCTGACTCTTGGGATCCTGGCCCAAAAAGTGGCTCTTAAAATCTGACAGTAAATCAAGAGCATTAAATACAGAAGATTTATAAAAGATTTGCACACGTGCAGGAAGACGTGTCTAGAAGCTCATGCGGCCAAAACAGCCCATGCGGCTCAGAGAGTCATGCGGTTGAGGTAATCATGCGGCTGGTCAAATCCATACGGCTAGGACAGAATACATCCATGCGACTCTGGCATAATCATGCTTCTTATTCAAAGTATTTCAATTTTGCAAATTAAAAACTTTAAAGGGGGTCTTGTAGAAGAATAAAAAAGAAGAAAAAAATGATTCATACGGCCAAGGAGCCACATACGACTCAGGAGTCCCATACGGCTCAAATATATAGGCAGCTCGAGTGGACTCCATGCGGCTCGCAGAGGGAAGCCACGTGTCTTTTTTAGAACGGCTGTACCCAGCGTCATTCAAACACAATTAACGCTCTGACGGCTGACAGCTGACAACTGACAGCCCTGACGTAAAGTAGTCATGATGACTGACACAAGAGCACTATCTTCCTAGGGAACTGGAGAAAATCTTCACAGCTTTGAGGCAAGTTTATGCGGCCAGACTAGATGAGTTCATGCGGCTAGTACAGAAAAACCTATGCAGTTCAATCATGAAGGTCTCCCATGCGGCTCGGTCATGAAGAAATCCATGCGGCTCGGCCATGAAGACTCTCATACAGCTCGGCCATGAAGACCCCCATGTGGCTCGGTCATGAACATATTTCATGCGGCTCGGTCATGACAACCTTTATGCAGTTCGAGTATAGAGACTATTCATGCGGCTCGGTCATAAAATCTTTCATGCGGCTCGGTCATGACGACCTTCATGCGGCCCAAATATGAACGCTCCTCATACGGCTCAACAAGGATGACAGGACACGTGTCCTAAAGATGATCAAATTTTGGGTCAGATCCCAATAATTTGGGACACATGGAAAGAGAATGAATTAAATTGATTCATTTAGATTTGCGAACATCAGCAAATCATCATGATGGAGATTTATTGTAATCAACATTAATTACTGATATAATATGGCATAATCCTCATTAAGGGCCCAGATCCTTCACACTCAAGATTGATGGCCCAGATTGATCAGTTACCAGGGCGCCGCCACTTAGAGAATAGGCAATCATTGCAAACCCTAATGATGCCCCCCACTATTATAAATAGCAAGGTGCCATTTCCTTGCAAAAGGATGCTCCTCCAATAATCAGAGAGAAAAATACACAGAGATCAATCCAGAGAGAGAGAAGCCAGAAGAGCAATACGAGGAGAGCAAGAAGGGCATTTTTTCGTCAATGCCAAGTATCTCGTTGCAGGAGCCAAGGCTATGTCCGATCGTCCAAGGAGTAAGGCAGAGCTGTCATCTCTTTCCCAAGCCTCTACCGTCACCCCCCCAAAATAAAAAATAAACAATTGTACTTAGATTGCTGTACCTAGGTTTTCGTCCCTAGGCTTTCTTTGTACAAGCGAGTTTGTAACGTGAAGTAAAAGTCCAGTCCTCCCATAAAACTGTTCTGCTCTTTTATATTTCATGGCAAACACATACTATAGCTTGACCTATTGGATGATTTTAAATTTTGAGAACGAAATTCTTGTAAGGTGGGTAGGATGTAAACTCCCTGGATTTTAGCATTTCTTTTAAAAATTTTAAATGAATTATTTTCAATAAATGATTTTATTATAATTAGTTTTAATCATTAAATGTACTTTTCCATGACTTTAATTTTTGGAGCGCCATGAATGTCATTCTCTCGAAACTTCCTTCATGAGTTTTGTAGTAGGCAAGATTATCTTCATTTTGATATATCATATCCCACTCAAACTTGTTCCCTTGTATTCTGTTTACATCACGCAACTTTTTGGTCAATTTAGGCCATTTGACCATCTACAGTACAAGTTGACCAGACTTCCAATTTAATTTCGACGCTCGACAGAGATCTAACCTAATCGACCCAATATATGGTTTTGACCTATTTTGAGTCTACTACACACGTGCCGCTTGTGTGCCATCAAATTTAGCTCCCGCATGCTATTATTTCATCAATGATGATAATTGGTCTAAATTTACATATATATATTTATTTGTCATAAAATCCTTTTAATTAATTTTTTTAAAAACCAATATGAGTGAGTATGGTATTTACCTTGAGTAGAACCTCAGCCTATATATATAGTACATATATTCTTTGGGCCTAGATGAATGTAAATTATATTAGTTGGGACTTAAAACCCCTCCCCTCTTTTATTTAATTAATTATTTACTAGTATTCATATTCTAATATATTATTTAAGTTTAGAATCCAAATACCTATATATTCATGACCTGTCGCCAAACTAAAACTTAGGAATGTAATTATCTATAGCCATAGCCTAATTTATTATTACTAAAATTATTAAGTGGTAATTAGAATGGGAATATAATTTTTTAATAGAAATTATTAGGGATATTGTTTAAACAGTATCTCTCTTTTTATTATCCTTGTGTTCTTGGGCCTTCATCTCTTTAGCTAGCTATTATATACATATGCATGGAATTATTGTATAGGGTCCAGTCCATACCTATATATTAACTATAGCTAGAACTCAACCTGAGCCCATAAACCATCCACATAATATTGGGCCTCACCCCATATAATCCTACCCAATAACCCACCTTCATCTCATTCATTTTTTTGTCTTACTCCTTCCCTACTACTGCTGTGCTGTCTTCACGAACTATTATAGCAGTAGGCGCAGGCATGCGCTACTACTGGCCCCAAGCTCTCTCCCTCTAGACACACACACACACACACACATACATACACACACAATATATATATATATATATATATATATATATATATATATATTTATATATATATACATCATCTCTTCATCTCTTTTCCTCCTCCTCCACGACTTAACCTAATCCTAGCCGCAAAGGTTTTTTTTCTCCACCTTCTACTTCTCCATCATCTCCATCCGTCCTCATACTGTTCGGTCGACACCTCCCCGACATCACGCAACCGTCGTCAGTCCCCGACACGATACTATACGAGCCGTACGCCATTGTTGGCGAAAAGCCCCTACAGCAGTGGCAACCCTACGTCGGGCTAGCACCCATGCGCGTGTGCACCCACACACGATAGTGCCAGCCATGGCCAGCAGCATGTACACGCGTGCGCGTGCAGGCGCCACAACAGCATGGCGACGGCAGCGCACCACCGCCCACAACCTCATGTAGCCCTGGCGAACCCCCGTTGTGCCTCTCCGTGAGCGGTTTCTTCCTTCCCGACGTGTGAAATGGGCTATTTGTGCATTTCGTACGAGATCCCATCGTAACGCGCGAGAATTCAAAATCAGAATTCAGTTTCGTCGTAGCAACTTTGACATGTTTTCTGGACAACCCAACCATTGGATCGTCGATCCGATTCTTCCGTCTTAATCTCAGTATATACCCCTTTGCTCCTCTAAAATTTCAACCATTAACTCGATCGTTTGATAGATTAAAACTGGCCACCAAGTTGACCGTTTAAATTGTATTATTTTTGGATAGTTTCGTGGAGCCAACTTTGCGGATTCGTTTCTTCCTCGTCGAAACTTTGGTTGATGAACCACCAACTCTGCTACATAGCAGGTATAACCACCTTCTTGCCATTAATATTTTAGCTTCATAGGATGTCGTTTGTGTAGAAGCATGAAAAATCTCAGCTGAAGACATCCCTTCGCCAAAGCGCAGAAGATACCAAAGACTGAGGCTTAGTACTAAAAAGACAAAACAGAAGATATGGTGAGAAGTCCCTCTATTGTCATGTCTACCAAAGTCTAGTAAAGACACTTCAGGACTATATATAAGGGAATAATTCTGTTCTTCTATACAGGATCTAGTACAGATTCGACAGCAGCCTAGAGGGATCTACAAGGGATGCAGTCTTCATCGAAGCACAACCTTCCTTCTTCTCGATACACACACTGGAAGATTGACCTCCACCGAAGCATGTCATGATTTTTTTGTTGGCGTAGCCTCTCAAAAGCGTATTAGTAACTCAGCACTTTGAAGAAGCCAGAGCCTTCAAGACAGAGGCGCAGGCAACTGCCTGCGCCAACCTCAGAAACAATATGGTGGTAAGCCCCCCTCCCCTTCTTTTATTTCAGAAGCCAGTGTCTTTACTCCAGAGGCGTAGCTACTTGCCTGCGCCAATCTCAGACGCACAAGGGTGTCATACCCTCCCCTTCGCAGCTAACGCCTTCACTGTTCAGAGGCGCAGCTACTTACTTGCGTCCGTATGAGGCACAAAATTGCTCACACCATCTCCATTGCTATGGCGCCGTCGTCTGCTCCAGATCAGAAGCTTAAGTCACTTCTCTATAAGAGACTTGGGAACTCCCATCGCAACCAATGAAAGTCAACCCGTCGTTCGAAAAGCACAGTAACCTCGCCAACTTGAAGCACAAGTGTAACCCTACTTCTCATTTTTTTAATAATATTTTCAATAAACTCCTTGAATCATTTTTCTTTTTGATTTTATTTCCTTTATACATTGTCTCTTGGCCTTCTTGTTTGGGCCTCACATAAAGCCCATAAACCATGGCTGTGATTGTGGCAGTTTGTATTTGGGGAGAACAGTGTCTTCTTCTTTGGAAGTTGGCTAACAAAACATGTGCAACCATAACAACTTTTTCTAAATTTCATTTTTCCCTCCAATTTCCTTGATTGCCTATTTATGATCGATTAATCTCTTCTTCATTCTTGCTTTACTGTAACCAGTTCTTGGAGAAACCATTCATTTTTCCCCAAATCCAAAAATCTAACTCGAACCAGGAATTCATGGTGATGGAACATGAAAGAGTCGACGACAACTTTCCAAGCGAGGACGTCTCCAGTGATTGAGCACATCATGAGGACGTCTCGACAAACTTCGAAGCCAGCGTCGACTCTGGTAATGATGATTCGTTAGGTTGTTCTTCCTGGATCCATTCGAATATTTTGCATTTTGATTTGGATGATCGATTTCATCTCAGATTTGTTCTCCAGAGTTCTAGGCCATCCTTACTTTGGATCATCAATCGATTTAACAAGGTGAGCTTATTGCCATTAGAAGAACTTTGATTCATGTGATATTCTTAAAACTTCTGTCCTTGAATTGAATTTTTGGTGGTATCTTCATATCATAAATTGTAGATCGGTTGATTTAGTTCAGTTATTTCTTCTTATTACATCAACTAGGATCTGGTACGTGGATTGGTGATCGATCTGTCTGTTCTTCCAAATCAAGTAAATCCTGGTAAGAGCAAATCTACCATTCTTTGATTTTATTCAGTTTTAATGATTGTTATTCTATCAATTCTCTTTGAACCTTTGTTCAAATCGTAGATCGGTTGATTAACTCCTCAATCATTTTACAGTCCTAATTCACTGATCTACACAGATCCTTATCTCGATCCTGGAAATCATCCAGATGTGAGTAGTATTCGAGTTGAGGATTTACATGATCTTCGTGAGTTCATTATTGATCCTTGATGCAATCAATTTTCTTTGATTTGATTCCTCAGAGATTTGGATTGTTTGTGCGGGAACATCTAATGGATTGTGATCCTTGAGTTAGATTCAAGGGTAAGTTTTCGACCCTACAAATTCTTGAACTCTGGACTTTTGTACATTGTTAAATTTAGTAAGTTACTCTGTATATTGGTCTCTATTTTGATTGAATCTTCATATTGGTCCTGGTTCTCAAAGGGGATCCAAATCGAGAAACGGACATGTGGGCTAGCAAGGATTCAAGTTCAGGTCACTTGTAGCAGTACCAGTGCAGAGTCGAATCTGACTCATATCAGGTAAACTCTCAACTTGTGGTACTAACCTCGAAGCAAGTTGAAATTGATGGTTGTTCAATTAGGGATCTGATGTGGTTAATAGCGGAACAAATGTTCTAGTTAGCAGTAAACTTCTTTTGAATAACAGTTCATAACTTATTGAGTTTATCTTAATAATGCCAAATCACTGATTCTGTTTTCCATTAGAAATAGGGTTTAATATGTTGTCGTTTTAAGTGGTTGGATTAGTTATCTTTCATTTCTGTTTAAAACCAGTATGTATAGTGATTTCTAGGGAGAGGTCCTTGTTTTGCTCTATCTGGACATTTGAATGTCAGCTTGTGGTATCAATATTACATAGAGGTTTAGTGAGGCTTGGAAGGGAAGACCTAGATTCGATTGCAAATGCCGAGTTTACCTGGGTTTCAGTATCATGATACTGATACTGAACTAACACAGGACAATTGACCTTGATTGATTGATACTCTTTATTTTCAGTCTTGTTCACAAGTGTGGCCTGAGTTTCAGCATGCATAATCCTGTGAAGTAAAGGTTCAGTTAGATGAATTGGTACATTAGGATTGAAATGCAGTTCTTGAATTTTCCCACTTTGCCTAGCAAGATTTCAGACTAACCTAGGTAAATGTAACCTGGGATTGAGGAACTTTGTCCTTATAATGGTTGGGATATTACAACCTGTAGCATGCATTTTTTTAGGAATTGTAATACACAGTGAACCGTAGGACAGTTGTGGATACAACCAGTTCACCTCTATATCAGATTAAGTAATCTTATGATTAATTTATTTTGTGATACTGCATTAGATATCAGTTATTCTATGGTGGTATTGTTTTGAACTTATGAATTATCTTGAATGAAGGCTTAGAAATTTGTTTAGATATCTAGAATCATGTAGGTACCTGATAGAAATATAATGGTTTTTAAACAGTGAATTTGCAGGCAGAGGATAGTGTTGAGTTAGCAACACTAGTTGATAGTAGCAGTCATGATCACTAGTTATCTAGCCCAAATGTCTCATTCTAGAAAGTTATTGTTTATGTAATAGTAGATTGATGGAGGTTAGTTTAAATCCTAGAGTTATTATTTGAGTATAATAATAGAACATGTTATTTTAGTACAACTAGCAAATCATGTAGATTTGGACTTGATTAGAAGATGATAACAACTAGTATATATTGTTTAATCTTAACTTAATCAAATTGTACCCTTATAACAGGAGGACATCCAACTTTACTACCCACCCTCGATCACCTTGAGCAAGGCAAGTATACTTCTCGGATTTGTCCATTTACTTCATGTCTTGTGCAATTATTTCATGCTTGTACTTTCCTATTGGACATGATATTACACGGTATTGTCTTGTGTCTTGTTCCATTAGTTTACTTGTGTCTGGGAGGGTAAATACTACAGATATGTGATCACACCCGAGTTACAATTCATGTTAATAGCTAAGGCCTCGTACTGTGCACGCCCTAAGCCATACCTTCATGCTTGTGCCATGTTACATGTTCTACCTAAGCCGATTATAGACTCTAGAAGTATTTCAAATATATCACACATGTCAGGTTCCTTGTATATTTCATGTTCAGGTACCAGGTTACATTTCAAGTTCATTTCACACAGTCTTTGTAGAGGCTAAAAATTAAGATGCGCCACCCATTAAGGTCTTTGTAGAGGCCAAAATATTGTATTGCGCCAAACAATCAAGTTGTGCAGCATCAGGCTGCACCAACATCAGGTTGCGCTGGAGTCAGGTTACGCCAGAGCCATGTGGCATACTTCCTCGAGAAGCTGTAACGGCATCATCATTACCTGACAACTGACAGCATGGAGATTAAGAAAAATCTATTCGAATCCCATGCAACGCGGCACTCGTGAAGATTTTGTCAGCATGTAATTAATGCTGACAGCTGGTTCTCGCAAGTCACTGTATGGCGTGAAGATTAATCAGTACAGCACAGAAGACCTAGTCAAAGATGCCAGTCGTTGAGTTGCGCCTATACGCAGCCTGACAAATTGGTGCCACTTGATTAACTCTTATTTTAAAATAGGGTGACGTGTCGCGCAAGCCATCAACTTCGTAGAGCGTGCCCACTATACTGCCTACGACCACGTGTATCTCAATCAAACGATGCCATGCGTCTACAGCAGTTGGTGCAAACCGCTCGTACAGGTTGTTACATTGTGTCCACGTACAACCTGATAAAGTACGCGCAAGGTGATCAAACAGTGCTCATGGCAGAGTGACGTAGCGCGCAAGCCACTAACTTCGCAGAACATGCCCACTATATTGCTCACGACCACGCACATCACAATCAAACGATGCCACACATCCATAGCTGTTAGTACAACCGTTTGCACAAGTGAACAGGAGACGCGTAACTTGAAGCGCGTGCAACCCAGAATAACTGCTAAACAGTTATTTCAAGAATTCTATAAATAGAGTTTCAAATCAATCTCAATGCATCAAGAATGATCATAATCGCCTGCTAAAGTGCTGTTGCATCCTCCAGAGGCTCGTGTCTTTGATATCACATCGCCCAAGGGATAAAGTGATCGTCTTCTGATCAGATTCCTATAGTTGTACTTCCCTACAAATCAATTGTACTACTGTACTCTTTTCTTAGTTTGTAATAAAACTATTTGTCTTTTGCAAACAAAATAGTGACTCTGCTGGGGACGACTTTCTCCTCCGACGAAAAAGTGACAACTCAATATGTTACCACGTCAATTGGCAAGATGCAGAAGACCCTGGTCGTTCAAGTCGACCAGACAACCTATGAGACCATGATCAATGCTGGGGGTACCAAGCGCACTGCTGCTGTTGTTAAGAGCAAGATGCATTCTATTTGGACTCCTAAGTCCTCGGCGGTACAATCTCCTGCCTCTGCATAACTTATACCCATTACTACTTTGGCACAACCTAAAGGAAACAGCCTTTTGGCTAATTCCTCCACTTTTCTGATTCTGAAATCGGAGGAGACTCTGTCTCGATGCACTACTGTCGAAAGCAAAGGAAAGTACCCTTTGGCCTTCTTTTCTCTGGAGCAACTTGCGTCTGTTCTTGCTTCTGCGCAACTTGCGCCCATCACTGCTTTGGCGCAACCTAAGGAAGACAGTCTTTTGGCTAATCCCTCCACTTCTCCGATTTTGAAATCGAAGGAGACTTTGTCTTGACACACCGCTGTTCAAAACAAAAGAAAGCGCCCTTTGGCCTTTTCTTCCCTGGCGTATCCTGTGCATGTTCCTGCTCCAGCGTAACTTACGCGTGTTCTTGCTCTGGCGCAACCTATGCCTGTTCATGCTCTGGCATAACCTGCACATGCTTCTGTACTAGCGTAACGCAAAGAGAAGCACTATTTAATGACTCTTTCTTTGTCACCAAACCAGAAGTTTAGTGATAAGCCACTAAATCAAGGAAAATGCTCTTTAGCCTTTCTTTATTCTGCTCGAGTCATTGACTGGATGGAAAGTACTGCTAATTCAAATAGGAATTCTATTCTCCTTAATAGAGACAACCAAACCTCTGTCATAAAGATAGGTTCTATTCAGAATAAACCTTCCACGCAAAAAGGTATTATGCCTACTTCAAAGAGGTCAGGGCAGGATCTACCAACCCTATATATCTTAAGATTTTGACAAGGCAAACTACTAGTATCTTAAGTAGGTGCACAAGTAGCTCCTACGCCAGACTTGCGCACCTATATCAACAGGTGCCAATCAGGGTCAACTTCGGGAAGACAAAAAATACAACCTGCACTAGTTGCTAACTTGCACCAGAGAAAGAATGCTAAGGTGAAAAATCCTATGACTTATGCTAACCAACTTATCATTGTTTGCCATTGATTGTAAAAGAACATAACAAATATCGGAGGACTGAACTTGGACTCACAATACAAACTCGCTCATACAAAGAAAGCTTAGGGACGAAAACCTAGGTTCAACAATCTAAGTACAATTGTTTATTTTAGATTTTGGGGGGTGATGATAGAGGCTCGGAAAAGCGACGACAGCTCTGCCTTACTCCTTAGATGATCGGGTGCAGCCTTGGCTTTGGAGAAAAAGTACTTGGCGTTGATGAAGAAATGCTCTCTTTGTTCTCTCTGTATATGCTCTTTTCTCCTTTCGATCTTTGTATATTCTCTCTCTGATTCTCTCTGGATCCGGGTCGGGGTCGTCTGTCCTCTTTGCAAGGGAATGGCACCTTGCTATTTATAAGAGTGGAGGGCATCATTAGGGTTTCACAATGATTGCCCATTCTCGAAAGTCGGTAGCCTAAAGGTTAATTAATCTGGGCCGTTCATCTTGCATATAATAGATTTAAACAATTAATGTGATTGTATTAAATCTCTGTGGACAATAAATGTTGATTGCCATAAATATTTGCGACTTGTAATGGCCTGCCACGTGTCTAATTTGCTCGATTTGATTTGATCTGGGCACTTATTACAATAAATCTGATTAGGATTCGTTAACACCCATAACTCCAGGAAAATAAGACCGCCACGTGTTTCAATCATCATGAAAAATGCCATGTGTCTCCACTGGATCATCTTGGCAGAGCCGCATATAAGTGGGCCGCATGAGGATAAACGGTCGCATGAAGATGGGCAGCCGTATGGGGATAAATAGCCGCATGACAATTGGCAGCCGTATGGAGATGAACAGCCACAAGAGGATGGGCAGCCGCATGGAAGTGGGCAGCCGCATGCTGATGGGCGGCCGCATAAGGGATACAGCCGCATGCTAATGGGCGGCCGCATAAAGGATGCAGTCGCATGAAGATGGACGGTCGCAGCCGTATGCCTCGGGATTAGATGCATTCTGCCAGCTGTGAGAAGATTTTCTCCTCTTCTCTAGGGATGCACCATTATGTCAGTCATTGTTATGCCTTTTTGTCAGAGCTGTCAGCCGTCGGGGCATTAAATACAGCAAAAGACGAAAGGAAGAAGCTGTTGAAGGCCACATAGCTCCTCTCTGGGCCGCATGGAATTATTCGAGCCGCATAGACTCTTGAACCGCATGGATCCCTGAGCCGTATGGGCTCTCTGAACCACATGGGGATCCTTGGCCGCATGAACCTTTCTTTATTCTTTTTCATGCTTCTACAAGACCCCCTTCAAAGTTTTTAATTTGTAAAATTGAAATACTTTGAATAAGAAGCATGGCTATGTATAAACTCCTCTGGCCGTATAGGATTTTCTGGCCATATGGGTATCTCAACCGTATAGCCCCTCAGCCGCATGGCCATCTGAGCCGTATAGTCGTTCCAGCCGCATGGCCATCTGAACCGCATGGGCTCCTTGCCACGTCTTTATGCCTTGTGTACAAATCTTTTGCATTGATTGCCTTTGATTTGCTGTCAGATTCAATGCCGCTTTTTGGGGCAGGATCCCAAGAGTTTAGCCTTAAATAAACAGATTGCCT
The DNA here is from genome assembly GCA_029216955.1 of Iris pallida. Lineage (NCBI taxonomy): Eukaryota > Viridiplantae > Streptophyta > Magnoliopsida > Asparagales > Iridaceae > Iris > Iris pallida. Next base: position 94,893 of record JANAVB010028511.1, read on the forward strand.
TGATAACCGTAGAGTCGGTTATACTGCACATGAATCGATGCGTCGGTTCATTGGGGTTCTGTCTATAAATAGCAGGGTGTTTGGAAAGAAGACTTTCTTTTACTTTTTGCTGTTGCCCTAGCTCTCTTGTCTTCGTCCTCCTTCTTCGATCATAGTAATGGCTCCCAAGAAGACTGTTGCGGCGAAGAAGGCAGCGTCTTCATCGGCGGCGAAGGATAAGAAAGCTGCTTCTGTGGCGACGAATGTGGCAGCTCCTCCGCCAGCTGACGTGCCCGTAGTTCACCCCGACGTCCACCCCACTATCGATGGTAAGGACTTTTTGCGTGAGTTTGGAACCCTAACTGTCATGGCTATGTCGCATATTTTATGCGCGAGCCTTAATCTTCATGTGTGCCGCATGTACATCTCATGGTCAAGCCGCGAGCCGCATGAGAATCGTTGCTGTGGCCACATACGTACTTCATCAACGAAGCCGCATAGGCTACGCTGAGCCGCATAGACTCGTATGAATTTGTTTGTCAGCGTGAACTTATCCGAACTCTGAGAGCCGTATGAGAGCACTGCCGCATGAACCTTCGCTGAACGGAGCAGCATAAGTGTTTTTCTGAGTTGAGTCGCATGAGGCTCCATTAAGTTGGAGCCGCATAAGCTCGAGAACACCCATCGGTTCTCTTTGTCCATATTTTTGACTTATTTTCTTTTGTCTTCTTTTTTAATAAATTTCCCAGTTAACGTTGCGGGGGAACCTTTAGTGGGTCGTGCTCAGGCCGCTATGGGCTATATGTACGATCAGATAGTTCGGTATGTGGTAGACCATCTTCCTAGTGATGAGCCTTTAATGATAATAAATGCCCTCAAGAACCAACCTTTCCACTTCCTATGTGCCATGATGAATTCGGGATAATTGGAAGGGGAATACCTGAAACCTGCATTCTTCTTTGGAGACGCTTTGACTGTGAAGAACAGTCAAGTTCTGGATATATCGGAGAACTGGAGCTTCATTTCTAACGGGATTGCGATTCATATCCCTCAAATGGAGTGTCACTTCCCACTATCTTGGTTCAATATGTTCCCGCTGGATAGGAAGATGGAAGAGTCTTTGACTCCTACCCGGAATGGGATGTTTGTGGGCGACATCCATTACAACAACAGCATAAAGTCAGTATGTGCGGGCAAGGTACATGCCAGCCGTTATGTAATGGGATTGGCCCTGGGTGCTTTCTTGAATGTGCCGGGTCCTAATTTCATATTTTCTTCAGCCGATACTTTCTTGAACCAACTTGCTCGGAAAGGCTCCTATCCAATCGGCCGATTGGCACTCCCAAGTTGGATACACCCCATCCCCTCATCGATCAATCTGTCTATATAGATCTCGCAAAAGTATGAGACTTTTCTGCGTGAGATTGGTCTTTATCATGCTATTTGGGGCACCAGCCACGGCTTACCTGTAAATAAGAAGTTATTCATGGCTTTGCTGGAGATATACAACTGCCGTATGCGAACCTTCTATACTCCTGTAGGGGAAATGGGGCTGGCATTCCATGAGATGCATGTGATTTCCAAACTTCCTTGGGGGGATGAAGCTTTCGAAGCATACACTCCTACGAATGAGGAGTTCGAAGAGCTGGAAGAACGATACCCAGGATTCGTGGCTACTTATCAGGAAATACTGTGCCACTATAGTACGTGCCAGCAGATAGCCAAGAAGGAAAGCAGCTCGGAAGGGAATGCTCTCCATACTAAGGACTGGATGAACTATCTCTTCTCGACGGGAGCCTCAGGCCGAGTTACTTCCCGAAGTCCTCAATCCTGGGAGGCGGTTCAGGATTTGATGTCGTCGACAAAGAGGGTGGCCTCCACCAACGACAGATTTGGGAGCCAGACCGACTCTTTTGGTTATTTTTATCAGGATATCCAAGAGCTGTCAGAGAAGGTGCTCCAAGCAGGATTTTTGATGGTATGGCTACAGAATTGCGTAGTCTCAGGAGGAGCTGGTTCTATTGAAAGGATTAGCCGTAATTTTATTCTTCCTGCTGTGAAGCTAGTTTTTAGAGTGAAACTAGCTCTTCTCCCGGCCATGGTATGCAGCATACACCATGGCCTCCGTACTTTTACGTCCAAGGTCATCGCCCGCGAGGTGACAAAAGACTTTGAAAGGACTGAGCTGCCCTATCATTATCTGATGGGGTGGCTATTAATGTACTATCGGTCTTTGATGAGATCGGGTTCTGAAGATGGTGTGATTGCTGATGACGCTTTTATCTTCCGTTATCGCAACGAGCCTTGGGAGTATGATACCATGCGTGCCTGTCGGATGGCGCTGGCGAGAGCAGATAGGTACAACTTTTTCATATCCGTCCTTCGTTTCACTGCTGAGGAAATAACGGACGTACATCTCGACGGTATTGGTCCTCCTCAACTTCTAGACGGCCAGATGCTTTTGTGGTTGCGTAACATCTGCCCCACCCACTTGGTATACCGCAACCGTAATGCTGTCTTCCTGGAACCTTACCTGCCTAGCAGGTTTGGTCGTCAGTTTGGGTACAGCCAACTTTTTCTGGACAGTCCCAGTTCTTGTCTGGGTTTTGAAGGTAGCCTCCTTGACCGCATCAGGGCCTGGCATTACTATGATACATTTCATACCCGTGCCACTTTCTCGGTTCCTGCCATTGAGGCATCGGTAGAGATTTTGTACATGACAGCCTTGTACCATGTCATGGCGAACAGCTCGCCATTGGTTTTAGCCCGGGTACCAGTTTTATTGTTGGTACTGGCTTGGACGAGAAGCCCCAATGGGCCAAGACGAGGAAGAAGAAGAAGAATAGAGTCGAAGTGCCAGACTCAGACTCTACCACTACGGATGATGAGGACGAGGAGCGTGATACAGATGACTCTTCCATCCTGGTGGAAGATGTTGGGGCGGATCAGCCGCCTGTTTTGTTAAATAAGATGGCGGTGGATCAGCCACCTGTCGTACCTGGTTTTGTACGGAAGCGTAGCAGACAAATTTTTCCTGTTGGCGGTATTCCTCACTCCCGAAAGTTGGCTGCGACCAGACGTCGCAAGCTAACTATAAGAGAGAGAAGCGAGGAGGTCGACCCCGCTTCGGAGGTAAAGCAAATTACTACTATTTTTATTCAGATCTTTGTTTCTTCCAGTTTTGATCTTTAATCATTTTCCTTCCCTCCCGTAGGTGTCAGAAGAAGAGGAATCTCAAGTTGCCGAGGTCATGACTCGAGATGACGGGGGTTCCGATGGACCTGTCCCCAAAATTACTGAATTTTATCAAGATGACGCTGATCGAGTCGTACCTCCTTCCGGGGTGGTTAGGACAGAAGAGCCATCGGAATTTAACTTGGAGGTCACGGGTGAGGAGACCACGTCAGCTGCGAGGGAGTTACTGTCTCTATGCTCCTCTCCTGGTAAGATAAGCCGAATTTTAACTTGTGAGGAGGCCTATCTGCTCTATCATCATATCCTTCGGGTTACGTCGATTGATGGTTCCTCTGGACATACAGGTCCTGCCTCTCCAGTGCCGATGATGGACATTGTTGAGATAGGCTCTGTCGAAGGGTCATTGGCGGAGAGGAGCGTACCTTCTCCCCTTCCGGCTTGTCTTGAGGGCCCTTCCGCTGTCTCGAGTTCGGAAAGTTAAGTGGTGGGACAGCCGGGGCAGGGGACAATGGTCCTTGCGTCCTCTTCTATTCAGGCGGCTCCGAGAGTCGACCTCTCTGCCCTGCCAAGTGTATAGGCTCTTCGAGTGGCGGAGGAATAGTTAGCCGCTATCCGCGCATCGTTTCGCTCGGAATTTGTCCCCTTGGTGGCAAGTTCTAGCGTACCTCCTTCGACGTTGTCGGCCACGCTTCCTTTGACGTCGTCCTCTACAGAGGTTCTGGACGAAGCGTTATAGGACGTGGTTGACAGCTTTTATCGTCACTTGAAGAGGGGGGTAGTGGCTGCTGTGGAAAAAGGGAACTCTTTTGTCTTGGCCCGGCAATGCGCCCAGGGTCATATTGATATCCTTAAGACTCTTCCCGGTAGGGCAGGGGTAGCCGCACTTCTGGAGGTAAAATTGCTAGAGGCTGATCAGCTGGTGGACCAGCTTCAGGTGCTGCAGCAGGCTGATCTTTCTGCTGCTATCGATTAGGAGTGCGGTTTTCTCACAGCTGCTGTAGAGAAGATAAGGGCTGCTCGGGATAAGACCAGGCCGGCAATGCTGAAGGACCTCCGCGATCTGTCTAATCGATATGATAAGTTGAGCTGTGAGAGTAAAAATGTTACCGCTCGGGAAGCGACTGCCTCCCGGGGGATTATTGACACGCGAGAGCAGATCCTTGAGCTTCAGAGGAAGTTAGCTTTCCTGGAGTCTGAGCTTGAGGCTACCCGTACCGAAAGGGGGCTAATTATCCAGGAGGCTGACAGAGTGAATCGAGCTTCGGCTGGTCTGGAAATTGCCCTGAAGAAGTTGGAGGACGACTGGCAGGCACATATGGAATTGGATAATTCAGAGCGGTTGTCCCAGGAAGCGGAGCGTCGGGCTAAACAGCAGCTTGAACAGGGGACCACCTTGGTGAAGAACCGTCTTCTGGATTTATGCAATACCGAACCATAGACAGCCTTTTTCTCCTTTTTTTGTTTTCGTTCTTTTTTTTTAAATGGGACATTATCCCTAGAACATGTAGTACTTTTTGCCTTCCAAATAAAAGAGCATGCTTTATTCCACCCTTTATTTGTACTGCCTGTTGTGCTTGTGGTGTTATGGTGGCGTTTGCTCCGAACGGGGGACTTATTTGTGGACCTGTTACCCTTGGCATACCTTGGTTTTAGGTACGGATAACAAGTTTGATGGGGATACCTAGAACAATTCCACGGCAAGGTGATCATGGACGTTCCGGGTATCGGGAGAGAGAATGCCATGAAGCAGCTGGGCTCTCGGGGCATGATGAGGAATGATGAGCCTGTACTAAGAAACTTAGCAAAGGACATTTATGGGCCTATTATCCTTGGCATACCCTGACTTAGGATACTGATAATAGGATGAAAGGAAACCAACATACTTACTCAGAGGTAATGAGGACATGGCAAGTATGGGGGTTTTACCGCGGAGTCTTCCTACTCAGAGGTAATAAGGACATGACAGGAGTGGACTCAACGGAGGATATTTGTGGTCAACAGAGGACATTTGTGGTCCCATTATCCTTGGCGTACCCTGGCTTAGGATATGGATAATAGGATGAGAGGGAACCAACATACTTACTCAGAGGTAATGAGGACATGACAAGTATGAGGGTTTTACTGTAGAGTCTTCCTACTCAGAGGTAATGAGGACATGGCAGGAGTGGACTCAACGGGGGATATTTTTGGACCTATTATCCTTGCCGTACCCTGGGGTTTTTTTGGTACATATAATAAGTCGAGGGAGGACCAACATATTTACTCAGAGGTAATAAGGACATGGCAAATATGAGGGTTTCTTCGATGGAGCCTTCCCACTCAGAGGTAATGAGGACATGGCAGGAGTGGGCTCCATGAAGGGGTACATAGGACGACTCAGAGGTAATGAGGACATGGAAGTTCTATGTAGAGGGGTGATTTGTTTTTGGCGGAAGTGAAACAACTCAGAGGTAACATCGACGTGGTCGTTTTGGAAATTTTGCGGATCCGTTACCCTTTTTGTGCACCGAGAGTATGAGTAGTGGATCATGAGGGAGGAGCTCTTTCAGAGAAATAAGTTCAGAGGTATGATCATACATGACTTACTACCTAAAAGAGTGACCGGAATGAGTTCAGAGGCACCTGCGGGTACATAACTCGATAATCTGGGAGAGTTGGAATATGAGTTTAGCTGTACCGGCGGGTACATGACTCGATAATCTGGAATTTGGAAATGTGAGTTCAGCGGCACCAGCGGGTATATGACTCGATAATTTGGAGTTTGGAATATGAGTTCAGCGGCACCAGCAGGTACATAACTCGATAATCTGGGATTTTTGTGAATATGAGTTCAGCAGCGGTACCAGGGTACATGACTCGGTAATCTAGAAAATGTCGTTTAGACATAATATTTCTTCAGGAACTTGCCGTTGACGGGCAGCATGAGCAAGTCTCCGTTTTGTTTTGCGAGGCGGTAAGCACCGTTGGAGAATACGGCCTCAATGATAAATGGACCTTCCTATTTTGGCTGGAATTTGCCGGCAATTTTGTGAGTCATGACCATCGGCCTCCGAACTGCCAGAACGAGATCGCCCACTTGGAATGTTCTGATTTTAACCTTCTTGTTGAAGGCTCCGGAGATGCGTGCTTGGTAAAGCTTGATTTGTTGCTGAGCCAAGAGGCACTTTTCATCTAAGGCCTCCAACTCTTGTAGTCGGCGATAGTAGTTATCGTCCGTCGTTAATTGGTAAGTAAGGATGACGTGGAGCGAGGGTATTTGAGTCTCCAATGGGAGAACTGCCTTACTCCTATACACCAGGGAGAATGGTGTATTTCCTGTGGCTGTTCGGACTGTGGTACGGTACGTCCATAAGTATTCACCAAGCTTCTCATTCCAGTCACGTTTGTTGGACGATACGAAATTCTTGAGAAGTTTGATGATTGTTTTGTTGAATGCTTCCGCCAACTCATTCGCTGCCGGATTGTATGGTGTCGAAGCGACATTCTGAATTCGGTGTTTGTCGCAGAACCGATAGAAGATGTGGCTTGCAAACTGCGGACCATTATCGTGGATGATCCTTCGGGGCAGTCCAAAGCGATAGATGACGTGATGCTTGAGGAAGCTGATCACGTTTGAAGTTTTGACTTCTGCAAGCGGGATAGCTTTCGCCCATTTGGAGAAGTAATTTGTGATTGCGAGTATGAAGCGATGTCCTCGAGAGGAAGGTAGGGCGATCGGACCGATGATATCCATTCCCCATGCTTCGAATGGCCAGGACGCCACTGTCGGATGTAGAAATTCGGATGGTTGGTGGATGAAGTCCGTGTGGACTTAGCAAGCTTTGCACTTTCTTGTATCGTCTATCTTATCTGCCACCATCGTGGGCCAGTTGTAGCCCATTCGTCGAAGACGGTCTTGCAATTTTGGGCCAGGCTGATGGGCCCCGCAGACACCATCATGAGCTTCGTGTACGGCTTCTTTGGCTTCTGCGTTTGACAGACATCGAAGCAATAATCCATCGTAGAATCGTCGATACAGCATTTTTGTCTGTATCGTAGAAGAATCTGAGAGAACGCCTTCTGATAGAGGTGGCCTCTTTGGGTTCTTGGGCGGGATGTCGTAAACTACAAAGTCAATGTAAATGGTTGTCTCCAGTCTGGGACTTCGTCGATCGTCTGAGCGGACTAACTCGCCATGAATTGAACATTGTTCTTGGGACAGACCAGTTCATGGCCTATCACATCCACCGATTGATGAGTATGATTTGGCACTGTTAGGGAAGCGGCAAGGCCTGCTAAGGCATCGGCTTCGATATTTCGGAGTCTGGGAACGTGTTCGATGAAGAACCCCCCGAACGACGAGATGATGTCGATCGCTATTTGGTGATAAGGGATCATGTCTTCATGGCGGACTTCGTATGAACCCCGGATCTGATTGATGATTAACTGTGAATCGCCGTTTGCTTCAAGATATTCTACCCCCAGCTCTCTTGCAAGTTGGAGGCCAATGACCAAAGCGTTGTACTCGGCCACATTGTTAGAGCAGGGTTCTGTGAGGGAGTAAGCGCGATTGATCACCAATCTGGAAGGAGAAACCAGCACCACCGACTCCGACGACGATGTTGCCCTTAGGTCCGGTCCTTGAGGCACCGTCGAAGAACATTCGCCATATATCATCGTAAGAGGTTGCGTGCGAGTCGGCGACCTCATCTGGGATTCCTTCATATATTCTGGACGACTCCGAGCCTGTGTGGGCTGCCAAAAAGTCTGCCAGGGCTTGACCTTTAATAGCCTTTTATGGGACGAAGATCATATGGTAGGGGGACAGTAATATTGCCCATATAGCGAGGCGAGAGCTGAGTGCCCCTGGTTTCGTCATGAGGACCCTGAGGGGGTTGACTCGTGAGATCACATGTATGGTTTGTCCTGTGACATAGTGCCGCGTCTTTTGAATGGCGAACACCAGGGCGAGGCATTCCTTTTTCTACGGCAGTATATCGATGCTCTGGCCCGATCATCATTCGACCGAGGTAATATATAGCTTGTTCATGGCCTGCATCATTGTTTTATGCTAGTAGAGCGTCGAAGGAATGCTCCATTGCTTGTACATAGAGAAGGAATGGTTTTTCAGCAACCGGGGCCACCAGGACTGGAGGGTTCGACAAATATTCTTGATGCTGTCGAAGGCACGCTGACATTCTTCGTCCCATATGGATGAGACACCCTTCTTCATGAGATAGGTGAATGGCTGACAACGCCAGGAGAGGTTGGAAATGAATCTCCTGATGTAAGCTAACCTCCCTTGGAGTCCTCGAAGTTCTCAGAGATTTCTCGGTGGACCCATCTCCATGATTGCCTTTGTTTTCTCATGGTCTACGTGGATACCTGGGCGGTTTGATCGTCAGGGGTTCTGCTGGTGGAGCAGAACGTGGAGTCATTGGCAAACTAGCGACCCCCAGTTTGGTACTCGATGCTAGGCGGGAGTTGTTGGCTCGCTAGAAGCCCCAGACCTTGCATCGGGGTGACGATTCTTTTTGGGAAGGGCGTCGTCATGGCTTGTCGGAGGGGTTGAGCTTCTCCATTTGTGGTTGGCTGACTCTAGGCAGCCTGATTGTCAGTGGCTCCGTTGTAGGTCTGGGCGCTTGGCCGGACCTTGGCAGCCGGATTATCATTTGCTCTTCTTGTGCCGAGAGGCTGATTGCATCCTTACGCAGAGTGGCTGTAAGAGGTGCGGACTTGCCAGGTTTGCGAGCTTGGAGGTGGATCGTCAGAGGTTCATCTGATCCTGTGGCTGTCTCGGTACGAACTTGCACATCTCCTTCACCAAGGTTCCTCTTCGACTTCTCATATAGGCAGGAGTCTGAGTAGTAGGATTCGACCCCTTTGAAGGGATCGATGTCGGCAAATTCTGTCCTCACGAAGCCGTGTTTGTCGACATACTTAAAGCATTGGTGCAGCGTGGAAGGCACGATCATGTAATCGTATATCCAAGGGCGCCCCAAGAGATATTGTAGGAAGTATCCGCGTCTATGACGTAACAGGTTACTTCTGAGTAAAAATCGCCAATTTGGCACTTCAAGCGAATCTTCCCAATCGGGTAGTTTTCGAATTGAAACCGCTGATGGCGGTGCTTGTTGGCGTCAGGCGATGCATAGGAATGCGGAGATGATGTAACAGACCCTTCGGGATGATGCTATGGAGGAACCAGGATCAATGTGCATCCGATCCACCTTCACATCGCCGATGTATCCAGTGTAATATAACGGACGATCGTGTAGGTTAGTTTTGATGAGCATATCCTGCGGAGTGTGAAGACAATGTTGGGCATCGCTCCCGTGCAAGCGCTGTCTTGGAGATCTACAGTCGGGCTCTCTCCCGTGAGGTTGACCTGAGCCAGATAGGCGTCGGCATTCTAGAGTGCATCGCTTAAAGCCACACGAACATCCTTTGAGATTCTCAGGAGCTCGTATATAATGACAATTTGGCCGGTTTGTTAGCCAATTGCGCCAAGAGTCGAAGTTGTAGGGCCTCTCAGCCCCTGCGGTGCCTCTTTTCGGAGGAATTGTTAAAGCGAGTCTCCTTCGGCCTAGGCTTGTCGGTCGTCGGAGGCTGAGAAGGTCCTGGAGCGTCAGCAGCAGCTGGCTAATGATCTTCAGCCGAGTTATCAGTCGTAGGTTGGGACTGAGCACCAGACCGAGTGACGACAGCTGTGGCTTCTTCGACATCCACCGAAATTGTGCGGCAGGATCTGACTTTTCGACTCTTCTTCTTGCTAATGGAAGATGGTGGGATTGAGTCACTCAAGTACCAAGTCCGGAGGGACCCACATGACCTTCCCCCGTGATGTGGTGAGGGTACTAGACCAGCAGCATGATCCCGGAGGTGGAAGATTAGCAATTTCCATTGTTGCCAGAGGGATGGGTACCACACCGTCTTAAGTTTATGTTGGAGGGAAGCTGCCAAATTATACTGACACCATATTGGCTGCCACAGTTACCTCTTCGAAATCGATGGCCAGAGCGTTCGAATCGATAGGATGTTGGATGTACCGTTTCAGTTGGTAGCAGTCGTGTGCCATGGTGGACGTAGGGGTGGTAGTGGCAGTACTTTGGGCTCTCCATTTCTACCTGCTGAGGTTCCGTCTTGGTGGAGGGAGCTGAATTTTGTATCTTGTATGAGCATGTCCAAGATGGGCTTGACGTGGCCGTCTTCGAAGGAGTAGGTCATTTGTGGCCATGTTTGTCTGCCGGTTTAACTCAGGTTTCTGTTGCTATGCGGCCCCCATAGCCTGCTTGCCCTTGTTGTCCCAATTGTTGGTGGAGCTACCCCCATTGTTATTGTTGGCATTAGGACGCCTGCCCTTGTCCTCTCCGTCTGAGATGTGCAATCCTAGTTGACGAGCCTTCTTTAACCTTTCTTCGGCGCTAGTGGCACTGATAATAAACGTTTTCCAGTCCTTGAATTGACTTTCACCCATCCAGAGGCTAATTGTTGGAAGCAGTCTCTTTTGGCAAATTTCAATTAAGGAGAATCCGGATTACCGGACGGCAATTTCATGGCGGTTTGGCAAAACCGCTCGATATAGTTCCTTGTCAGCTCTTTCTTCCCTTGAACGATGTCCATGAGGGTGGACATTGTGATGTCCTATCCTACTTCGTAGAATCTCTCCAAGAACAGCGCTTGAGGCTGGTGAAGGAGTGGATGCAGTTGTCTGGCAGGTTGCGATACCAGTCGAAGGCGACCCCTTCCAATGCCCAATAAATAATCGTGTAGAGATGGCATCGTCATAGGGCAGATGGTCGGTGGTGACCTCGAAGTAAGTCATGTACCCACTTGCGGAGGTCTTCCCATCATATGGATTGATGTGGAATGGTTTATACTTTGGTGGGAAGGGAACATCTCTCCACGCAGCGGGATACGGTTGTCGTATCCTGAGGTCTTGGCAGTTTTCTCGGGCGTAGAACATGGCCCAGAGCTCATGGACCTCTCTTCTTGCCTCCCTGGCTTCGTCTGCAGCGGTAGGAGCCGACATCTCAGGAGAATATTGCCCGGGTTTGCTGCCGCTGAGTTTGAGTCTACATTGACCGCGGGGCCCGAGTTTGTTTCGCCAGGCATCCTTCCTTGCAGAGTAGGAGGGCTGCTTTGATCTCGTCCACGATTTGACCAAAGTGCGTAGTATAGCCTCCAGAGTGTCGATGCGTTGGCGATCACTGGGACCATCCTGTTCGTCATTTGTCATGAATGCCGTCCTGACATGAGTATAAGGGATGGGATGGTGGATGACGTACACTCCGAATCATACCCTTGTAATGAGAAGTATCAGGGTATGTAGGAATGTCTCCTCTGGTTCAGACTCAGAAGGAACAGTACTCCCAGCTTCCGAGTTTGCCTCGTCTTGAGAATTGCGGACGTCCTCAGGGACGTCGGGATTTGCTGCTTCTGATGGGAGAGTTGTTTCCCCCAGCTCGTCTTGGAACATCGATTATCGTGGAGGTTCGGAGGAGTGATACCCCCAGTTCCAGCAACCCCTAGTGATGTGGACGATGAATCTTCTACTATAGCAGATTTTTTTTTTGAACGGGTACCTTGGAAAACTCCGGTTGCGGGCACCCGCTTAGACGACAGTCTCTTAGTCATAGTGGTTGAAATCTTCGGGCTAGAAACATTTGTTTCTTCCCTCTCCCATCGGTGGAGATTTTCTGAGCAGAGTTGAAGGAGACGACAGGAGGTGCCTCATCTTCTGAACATGGTTGTTGCAGTTTTTGGAAGACGGACTGCCGGTCTTCTCGTACCGTCGCGTTATTGCAACAGCAGTTGACGATGACTTGGGTGCAGTGACGTCCGTGGGAGGACTCTTTGCACCCCGAGGCCCCTTCTCTTTCCTTGCGTTTGTGAAGGATAGCCTCTCGCAAGTCAGATGGGTCTGAAGCGACTATGTTTGCTCCCTGGATTTTGGGAGACTTTTGGGAACCTTTCTGTCCGTTTGCCGCCGGGGGCTGGACTCGAGTGGTTCTGTACAACTTCCCATCAGAGGCCCGCATAACGGTATGCGAAACACTCGGATGGTCAGAGGTCAGATCAGTGGACCGAGCTTGCCAAGCTCGTGCTGCCCTAGACTTTTCACTCTAGTACGTGAGGGCAAGTAGTAGGAAGAGTCTAAGTGGTACTGGAGAGAGTTAGACATGTCTTCTTGGGAGCACAAGAGATCAGGACCATAGGAGAGGCGGTCGAATACTGAGCCGCGTGGAGCAGGCGGCATGCGGCTGGAATCCATAATCTTCATGCGGCTAGCAGTCGTAGCCGCATGGGCTTTTTTATGCGGCTGGAAGTCTCAGCCGCATGAGTGTTCTCCATGCGGCTGGAAATCCTGGCCGCATGAGTGTTATGCATTTGGCTGGCAGTTTCGACCGTATTGTCATCATTCATGCGGCTGGCAATCTTGGCCGCATGAGTCTTCGTTTTGCGGCTAGTGCCTTTGTTCGGTTTCTTCCTGGAGCACATAGAATCACTCTTTGTCCCTGCAAGTCCAACATCGTAGTGCTTTTCTCTGCCGGACTTGGGGACAGCAGAGTCCTCTATGGGTTGAAGTAGGGCCGTATGAGAGTTACCTTCGCCGTCTTGGGCAGCAGAGAGTACTCCGTCCAGAGCTTGGGGAGGAGCAAATGACTTTGGCCTCCACTTTCTGTGAGCCTTCTTTGTGCGGGTTCACTTCTGGACCGGGCCAGCGCTTCCTTTAGAGAGCATTTCTTCGAACGCCTGTTGGTCGAAGCGGACGACCATCTTCTGTTGTGTGGAGCCAAGTTTGGCTGCATCCAATTGCATCACCAACTCCTCAGCCGTGGAGAAGTTTGTCTCCAGCAGAGTCGCCATTATGTTTGCCATTGATTGTAAAAGAATAGAACAATTATCGGAGGATTGAACTTAGACTAATAATACAAACTCGCTCGTACAAAGAAAGCCTAGGGATGAAAACCTAGGAACATCAATCTAAGTACAATTGTTTATTTTAGATTCTGGGAGGTGACGATAGAGGCTCGGGAAAGCGACGGCAGCTCTGCCTTACTCCTTGGACGATCGGGTGCAGCCTTGGCTCTGGAGAAGAAGTACTTGGCGTTGATGAAGAAATGCTCTCTTTGTTCTCTCTGTATATGCTCCTCTCTCCTTTCGATCTTTGTATATTCTTTCTCTGATTCTCTCTGGATCCGGGGGGGTCGTCTGTCCTCTTTGTAAGGGAATGGCACCTTGCTATTTATAAGAGTGGGGGGCATCATTAGGGTTTCGCAATGATTGCCCATTCTCGAAAGTCGGCGGCCTGAAAGTTAATTAATCTGGACCGTTCATCTTGCATATAATAGATTTAGGCAATTAATGTGATTGCATTAAATCTCTGTGGACAATAAATGATTGCCATGAATATTCGCGACTTGCAATGGCCTGCAACGTGTCTAATTTGCTCAATTCGATTTGATCTGGGCACTTATTGCAACAAATCTGATTAGGATTCGTTAACACCTATAACTCCAGGAAGATAAGACCGCCACGTGTCTCAATCATCATGAAAAAAGCCACGTGTCTCCACTGGGTCATCTTGGCAGAGCCGCATATAAGTGGGCCGCATGAGGGTGAATGGCCGCAAAGATGGGCAGCCGCATGGGGATAAATAGCCGCATGACGATGGGCAGCCGCATGGAGATGAACAGCCGCATGAGGATGGGCAGCCGCATGGGACTGGGCAGCCGCATGCTGATGGGCGGCCGTATAAGGGATGCAGCCGCATGCTGATGGACGGCCACATAAAGGATGCAATCGAATAAAGATGGACGGCCGCAGCCGCATGCCTCGAGATTAGATGGATTCTGCCAACTGTGAGAAGATTTTCTCCTTTTCCTAGGGATGCGCTATTACGCCAGTCATTATTGCGCCTTTTTGTCAGAGCTGTCAGCCATCAGGGCATTAAATGCAGAAAGACGAAGGAAAGAAGTTGTTGAAGGCCACGTGGCTCCTCTCTGGGCCGCATGGAATTATTCGAGCCGTATAGAGTCTTGAACCGCATGGATCCCTGAGCCGCATGGGCTCTCTGAGCCGCATGGGGATCCTTGGCCGCATGAACCTTTCTTTATTCTTTTTCATGCTTCTACAATCATGTCCTTGTACACTCAAGGCATGGGACACCTCAAGAACAGGAACCACGTCCTGAATATCATCAAGGACTATGTACCTGCAACTTCTCGTCCTGTTAGTAACCTCCGTGAACTCTTAATACAGAAGCGAAAGGTTGCAAATCCATCCCGTCCAACGGTGGTCCAACAGCAAGAACATTATTACAACCACTATCATGAAGTTGTCATCAAATGCTGCTGTTAGTCAGCCAAGCATTCCGTTTTGACCGTTTGAGTTATGTTCAGACTCTTGAACCAATCCTAGTAGATGAAGATGAATTGCTCTATGCTCCTGTCAACATGACATCTCTAAGTACTGGGGGTGGAAAACGTCCAAGACGTAATACATCCCGTAATCCTAGTCAATAATACTTAGATCAGATTCATGAATCCGGTGAAGGAGTATACCAATATACTAGATCAAGAAGCCGAGAAATAATCGGTCAAAGGAATCTTCCTTCCGACCAAGACACAATCGGTCAAAGAAATCTTTTTGATTCGAACCAAGATTCCTTCAGTCAAAAAGATATCCCTATCACTTATTCTGGGGGTAGTTCTTTATGTGACTTTGATGCTGACAGTGAAAGTTCTGAAAGGGCCATCCTTTCCACTAGCTCATCTTCGAAGGCTAGAGAAGTGACTGCTTATGCCGTCATAGAAGATCAAGATACCTCCACTTCTTCCAGTCAAGAGCAGAGAATTGCTGCTTTGGAGGCTAGTTTGAAGAACATGGCTGAGATGATAGCAGGCATGCATGCTGTGATTATGACACAATATACAGTTCTACCGGTCCTAAATCTGATTCCGACTCAAGAACCTGTGACAATATCAGTTCCCACCAATATTGATCTGGGGGTACAATCTTCTCATACCGCTTCTATTCCTGTACAGACTATTCCAAGTCAATCTGGTGCCGGGGGTGGTACTTATCATGTAGTACCCCCTCCTAACACATTGAATCAATCCACTACTCTGCAATCAACGGGAGATACCAATAAGGCCGTAAAACTTTTACGTACTCAATTTGAAGCTTTTAAACAAAAGGATGGCCTGCAGAAGCTTGGGATCAAACAGCCCTGTCCCATAGAATGGAAAGAGGTCCAATTTCCTCCTAAATGAACCCCCTACTATTATGCTGTTTGATGGCAGCATGTCTCCAAGTCAATACCTCAATCACTTTGAAGTAATGACTGATCAACTTCAACCAAATGATGCTTCTTACTAGAGTATTTGTCGGCTGTTTAGCTGGTGCAGCATATGACTGGTATTATAGTTTACCAGATGGGTGTATAACCTCTTTCGCTGGCTTCAAACAAATGTTCTTGGAACAATTTATGAGGGATCCAATGACATGACTATGTCTGCTCTCATCAAAATCAAACAACGACATAATGAAACGACTGAACGTTTCATTGAACGGTTCCGTCGTGAAGCACTCAAAATGCCTCTCGGAACTCCAGATGCTTTAACTATAGACACTTACAAATCAAACTTGTTGCCTATAATCAGCATGTGGACAGGATCTACACAACTCCAGGATTGATCTTCTTTCATAATGAACGCTAAAGCGGCAGAAGAGAGCGCTGACAAATTCAAGCAATTAGGCATTCAAATGCCTAATCTTGACAAAGATGAACGTGCTACACCAAATAATAATGGCCGTCAGAACAATCATAAGAGCAAGGAAACTTTGGCCATTAACCTCAAAGGCAAAGAAACCCTAGCCATCAATGTAAATCTGCTAACATCTACCGCTACAGCACCACCACAACGGGCACCTCGTCCAAAAGAAGAATACTATTTCGATGAAGATGATATCATGAATATCTTTGATTGCCTCATCAAGAGCAATAAACTCGACTGCCAAAACCTAAACGGCCAGATGAAGTTGGTAAGACTGACCATCCTAAATATTGTGTTTACCACAGGCTTATTGGACATCCAACTCGAGCGTGCCATGTGCTCAAGGGTAAAATTCAGAAGATGGTCAATTTCGGTGCAATCACTCTCCAACAAGACGAGAAAATTGTAACGGCTAATATCGTCTCTTTATAGTTTGGAGATTTTCCATCTCAACTTGTGCATGACAGTGTTATCTCCATTCCGAGAACTACTCTAGAAATTGTTAATCTTCCACCTGCACAAACAGATGGTCTTGTTCCTCTATCTACTGATAGAGGGAGATCATATGGATCCATCCAGATTTAGTGGCAGACTTTGAAATACCATCTTCTTCTACCAAGTCCAAGAAGGCCATTAAAAATAAATTATGTATATGATTTCATTTGGTGAGCATTGTCTTCCACCTCTAACTGCTACCTTTATCTCAGCAACAAATAATCCTTCTTTTTTGTTCTACTGATAAGGCAACATTGTCAAAATCAGAAGCCAAATACCAAGCAGCTTTTATCTGTACAGTCCATAATCTCGTGAACTCATGACGAAGATGGGATATGATCTACAAAAGGCCTCTGGTTTGAATCATAGAAAGAGATCTCCTGTACCTCTTTCTTTATATCTTTCTCACAACCAATCTTGGGTTGGTTTGGGTTACTGGACAAACTCTCCATCCTGCCAAAAGAAACCTTCTAGAAATAAAACCCAGGCAAAGAGTTGCAATATGGTGTCCTTTGAGCCTGTTTCCGAAGAAGAAGTCTTAACTGGTACCAGATCTGGGAAACCTTAACTAAAAGACTATTCAGAAGGTCAAGAAAACCCTGCTCCAGCTCTGGAGTCTCCTTA
>JANAVB010028512.1:0-52650 GCA_029216955.1 Iris pallida
TACCAGGACGTTTGCCCTTGTCCTCTCCATATGTGATATGTAATCCCAGCTGGCGTGTCTTCTTTAACTTCGCCTTCGCATTGGTAGCGCTTATGATGAAGGTCGTACAATCCCTGAACTAATCTTCGCCCATCCAGAGACTGATTGCAGGGAGCAACTTCTTCTGACAGATTTCAATCAAGGAGCTTTCGGGATTGCCTTGGGGCAATCTCATCACGGTTTGGCAGAACCACTCGATGTAGTTTCTCGTTAGCTCCCTTTCTTCCTGAACGACGTCCATGAGAGACGACATCGTCACATCATGTCCCACTTCGTAGAATCTTTCCAGGAACATATGTTTGAAGCCGTCAAAGGAATGGATGCAGTTGTCCGGAAGGTTGCGGTACCAGTCGAACGCGATTCCCTCCAATGCTCCGATAAATAATTGTGTGAGGTATCACTGTGCGGCAAGTGGTCTGTTGTGACCTCAAAATAAGTCATGTATCGGCTGGCAGAGGTCTTTTCGTCATATGAATCGATATGAAATGGTTTGAACCATAGCAGAAAAGGAAATCTTTCCACGCAATAGGATACGACTGCCGTATTCTGAGGTCCCGGGAGGAGTCTCGGGCATTGAACATTGTTCGAAGCTCCTGGACTTCCTTTCTTGCCTCCCTGGCTTCGTTTGCAGCTGAGGGAACGGACGCTCCTAGAGGATTGTCACCCAAAGGAGGAGCGGTGTTGGAGTCCGCGTTGACTGCGGGTCCCAAGCTTGTTTGTCCAGGCGTCCTTGCTGGTTGAGTCGGCAAGGCAGCTTTTTTTCCACTGACTTGACTAAGGATAGGAGCATGGCTTCAAGTACTTCTAAACGTTGTCGATCCGTAGGTCCTTCATGATTATCTTCCGCCATAAACATGTCCGCAGGTAGGGAGAGACAGATGGGACCGTATAGGATGTACTTTTCGTATCGTACTCTATACAAAGAAATCATCGGGGAACATCGGAATGTCCTTCTCCTCGGATTCGAAAGGGGTGCCACCCTCTGTGCAGAAAGCTGCATCGTCTTTGCAAAGGCGGTTATCCTCGGGGACGTCCAAGTCTGTTGCATAATTCTAGTGGATCGCTACCCCCTGTGTATCCTCTTGGAATACCGGGTTGTCGTATACATTGAGAGGACTGCTACCTCCAGCTTCATCGGTCGAGGATGTACCCCGGGTGTTGGAAGCTTCTTTCTGGAACGGTTGCCTAGGTAGACACCCCCTGTGGTTGTCGGCGGCACTCCTCCAGATGAGAGTTTTCTTGCAGTACTGGCTGAGATTGCCGGGCTAGAGAGAGCATGTCTTCTTTCCTTCCTTGCCGACAGGAATCTTTCGAGTTGAATTACAGGAGACGAAAGGGAATTCCTCGTCTCCCAAAATTTGCACCTATTTTTCGAGTTGTCGTTGGACATGTGCTGGCTGGTGCAGTCGTTGGAAAATAGACTGCCAATCTTCAGGTGCTGCTAACTTGTCAAGCAGCAGTTGATGACAACTTGGGTACAATGATGTCCTAGCGAGGGCTCACCGCATGCCAAGGTTGCTCTCTCTCTTCTTGCGTTTGTGGATGAGTACTCTTGCAAGTCGAGGGCAGATTGATCTACCTTTGCATCCGTTTTGTGGGCTCGGTTATCCCGAGCGCACGGTGCGTAGATATCATTTTGCTCCCTGATTCGAGGCTAGTAAAACCACTTGCTCTCGCTCATAATTAGAAGACTTTTGAGACCCACCCTGTCCGTTTGCCCGGAGGGCTGGACGCGGGTGGTTCTGTACAACTTTCCATCAGGAGCCCGTATAACAGTTAATGGTGCCTGCTGATGGTCAGCAGCTTGGACAGTTGACTGGGCTTGTTGGGACCGCAATGTCCTAGAATTCTTCGACTTAGCACCCGAAGGCACATAGTAAGAAGAGTCCAAATTGGAATATTCTACATTCTCAATGGTCCGCATGGGGTCGGGTCCGTATGAGAGACGATAAAAAATAGAGCTTCTGACAGGGCCGTATGGGGCAGCCTGTCTACGGCCAGGATTGGCTGCCGTATGGGACATCTGCCTGCGGCCAGAGTTGGCTGCCGCATAGGCAGACTGTCCATTTTTCTTATGTGGCCTCTTCGTCGTCCGCATAGATCTCCCTTGTGCCCCCAAACGCTCAGCATCGTAGTGTTTTCCTTTGCTGGATTTGGGGACAGTGGGGTTATCTGCGGTCGGAAGCAAGGCCGCAGGAGAGCTTTGATCACCGTCTTGGGCCGCAGAAGGAGCTTCTTCGAGAACCTGGCGAGGGACAGCAGTTTTGCGCTTCGACGTCCTGCGGGTTCTCTTCGGGTTGGCTCGCTTTTGTGATGGGTTGGCGCTTCCTTCAGAGAGCATTTCTTCGAATGCTTATTGGTCAAAACAAATCATAAATATTTGCTGCATAGAGCCGAGCTTGGACGAGTCGGATTGCGTCACCAACTTCTCATTAGAGGAAAAGGAAGTCCCCAGCAGAGTCGCCATCGTGTTTGCCATTAAAATATCAAGAAAATTACAGATGAATTGAACTTGATTTTAAACTCGCTTGTACAAAAAAAGCCTAGAAAGAAATCCTAGGAAACAATCTAAGTACAATTGTTTAATTTTTGATTCTAGGGGGTGACGATGGAGGCTCGAAAAAGTGTAGCAACTCTGCCTTACTCCTTGGACTATCAGACACAGTCTTTGCTCTTGAAGAAACTTGCCAGCCTTTGATTGCCAATCTTTAGCATGGGTATGGTACCCTGCTATTTATAGTAATTTCTGCAGAAAGCAGATTTTGGGTCGCATAGAGGGCCACGTGGCCACGTGTCTGTTACAACACACAAAGACTCGATCTTGGGCTGCCAGCTGGTGGGGGTTGTTGAGATTTCTTTGTTGTAGCAAATCTGGGTAATTGAGACTTGGTCAAATTGCCACGTGCCCCCCCCATAAAGTAGAGCCTGAATCGTTTTGGCCGCATAATGGCCTTAGGAGCCTTTCTTCTACGGCTCGGCTCCACTTGGCCGCATGGGATCTTCGAGAACCTTGCTTCTGCGGCTTGGTTTCATTTGGCCGCATGGGATCTTCGAGAGCCTTGCTTCTGCTTGGTTTTACTTAGCCGCATGAGATCTTCGAGAGCCTTCCCTCTGCGGCTCGGATCCACTTAGCCACAGGGGGTCTTCGAGAGCCTCGCTTCTGCGGCTCGAGTTTTTCTTAGCCGTATGGGATCTCCATGAGCACTCCTTCTGTGGCTTAGTTTCACTTGGCCGCAGAGGATCTTTGAGAGCCTTCCCTCTGTGACTTGATTTCTCGTGGCCGCATGGAGTGATGATCCGTATAAACTCTATCTTTTTCATGCTTCTATAGTGTCATACCATATGTCCCTGCCTAAGGCACTCATTTATCATAAAAAGCATAACAATGCTATGTTCTCAATTTGTATCCACTACTAGGCCTGCAAGCATATAACGTTAGCATGCAGTCTAACTCTATATGAAGGCAACCTGCACCACAAGCCATCCTGAACTATAGTTAGGTTAGACAATAATTCTTTCAGTGCAGATAACGATCCCTACTGAAAGTTTTCAAATCATCAAATGTTAGTACGCCAGCACAGCTACCGCACTAGTATGTCAATGTTGTTCTCCCGGGCCAACACATCCCGGTACCCTGACGATTGTTCGAGGACTTATCATGTGCACTAGTTATCCATGACCATGCAAATGCATCAATAGAATGACTCTACACAAATGCATGGTACGAAACTGAAATAATCATAAAGCATACCAATCCATCATATATAATAACATATCATTTCTATATCATTATATACCTCAAGCCATCACTCGAGTTAAACTTTCTAGTCCAAGGATTTCCACATCTATGCAGCTCTTAGTCCAGGGGTACTGCCTTGGCATCCCAACGGTCCAAATTCTTCCAATATTTCCACTTCCTTAAGCTACGATGATATAACATAATTCATGTGATATGATAAATGTATCTCAACATTTTCAAGTCTATGATATCAGTTTAAAGTTGCATATTTTATATCAGCAAGTATACAAAAATGAGATTACTCTCTTTATTTATGTGGGTTTATCTCTTTATTGTTAGTATGCAATATTACTCGTATCATCGAACTAAACATGTGTAGAAGCATGGAAAAGAAATAATAAACTCTTATGTGGCCCAGAAACTCCATGCGGCTCAGAACTGAGGGGGGGTCTCATGCGGCTCAAAAATCCCTCAGAGCTGCATGCGGCTCAGAAAGCTTTATGCGGCTCAAAAGGAGCCACGTGGCCTTATGCGGTTCGAAATAGGCCTATACAGCAGGCCATAAGTACTCCGTGCAGCTGGCCATTAAATGCTCTGACACAAAGTGACAGCAATGATAGCTCTGACATAAAGAAGAGACGCGACATGCTCATTAAAAGACGAAAATATTTGTGATAGCTGGCACAATTCACAAATTCCAAGAAAATCCTTTATACGGATCGCCTGAGTGACCCTCATGCGGCTCGGTTGTGAGGCCACCCTCATGCGGCTCGGTTGTGAGGCCACCCTCATGTGGCTCGGATGTAGGCCATCCTCATGCGGCTCGGTTGTGAGGCCACCCTCATGCGGCTCGGATGTGAGGACACCCTTATGCGGCTCGGTTGTGAGGCCACCCTTATGCGGCTCGGTTGTGAGGCCACCCTCATGCGGCTCGGATGTCAGGCCACCCTTATGCGACTCAGTCATGAGACTGCTCTCATGCGGCTCAATCAGGGGTACAGTCCTTCATGCGGATCGCAACCTAGTGGCAGTTGGGACTCGTGGCATAAGTTGACTAAGTCTTAAAAATAAGATTTATTACAACCAACAGATCATAGCAGTTCAGATTTATCTCAACCAACATAACAACCCAAATTTATTGCAACAAACAGATAAAGATTAATCTTAACCAATCCCCAACTGCCCACTTCTCAAGGCGCAGTTACTAGGATGGCCACGTGGCTGTATACCCCACTCATCACAAATTCTTATAAATAGCAATGTGCTATTCTCTTGTACACACACAGACGGAGCAACATAGACATATAGAGAGCATTTCTTCGCCGGAGCCGAGGTCGCGTTCGATCGTCCAAGGAGTAAGGCAGAGTTGATAGCACTTTCCCAAGCCTCTACCGTCACCCCCCAGAATCCAAATTAAACAATTGTACTTATATTGCTTTTCCTAGATTTTGTTCCTAGGCTCTCTTTGTACGAGCGAGTTTGTAATTGTGAATCAAAGTTCAGTCCTCCCAAAACTATTCTGTTCTTAGATAATCAGTAGCAAACAACATGCATCTTCCATTTTATGGGTGTGAAAGTAAAGAAGCAAATGTTCATTGAAACCACCCACCTGATGAAGCACATGACTGCTTCGACTGAGCATAACTCTAAACAATCCTCTGAATAAGCCCAAAACCAAACATCACTTTGCTAACGAACCATCTCAAGGCACTAAGTAGAGCGGGGCATTACATGGGTCATGATCATTTGGATCATGTTTAGTGGAAAATGAGTTTGTTGTCAGTGGTGTTACTTCAATTATATCAAATATAGTATATTATTGTAGACAATGCATTTACTACAAGAAAATTGTAATACTTATAGTTTCACACTTATATATATGGGTTATTTAGTAATAGAGTCTCATATAATAGTGGATATTAGGTTTGGGTCTCGAAAATGACCGACGTTGGGGTTTGGGCCTCCAAATCATTATTCACGTATGCAAATGAACAGTGATTTGGAGACCCAAACCCTAATGCCGGTCATTTTCGAGACTAAAATCTTAATTTAACTATTATACGAGACCCTATTACTAGCATTTGTTGTATGAATATCCGTTTTTATTTTTTATGTTCTCTTTTAAACTTAAATTATTTATTTTCAAATATCCTCAACCAAAATTATGTATTTTTCATTGTCATTTTCCATGTTCATAGCATCACCCCAGCTCAATAATTCCAATTCCTATTTGAGTTAAATCTAAAACCAATGGTTATGTTAATAATGTTTTTTTATATAGTTTGTTAATGTTGTTATCCATATTAATTGGATCTCCATCCAAACCCAACTCTTAGCACCGGTATAGTCCTAGACCTAATCCTATGTTAATCCTAACTCATTTGAGGTGTCAAAACCACCTTAGCTTAGGGACACATATTCCCATATGCATAATTGATAAAACTATCCCCTATTTCATTCATTTATTTACTATTATTATTTTAATTTTTTTATTCTTCTTCTTCATTTTCCTTCTTCAGTCTACAATTGAAAGGGGATTCCATATTCCATTCTTTTATTATTATTATTATTATTATTAGGCTTAATTGTAACTTGATACTCTCAACTATTTTTTTAATTTTATACCCTAACTTTTTTTGTAACAACTTGGTACCCAGAAAAAATTGGTCAAAGATACATCTGTCTCCACCACAGCCCCCTACCTCCTCTCCCCTTCCTCTCTCGCACCCCCTCTGGGCACCCACGTCCCCTCCACCTCCTTCCCCTCTCTGGCCATACCCACCCTCAGCTACCTCGGCTCGCCCACCACCCCCCTCCTCTTTCTATGCGGTGCCGCCTCCGCCGGCTGCATGCTCATCCGAAGAGGGGGGGCGATGGTACAATCGACATGGGGAAGCGAGGGCGGGATGGGATAGCGGGGTGGTGGGGGGGGCCGGAGAGGAGTGGGGAGGGGGGCTTGGAGGGCACGGGGTGGTCGGAGGGGGGATGAGGGGAGTGGGGGCGGAGAGGGGTAGGGGTAGCCGGAGAGGGGCGGGGTATGGAGGGGACGGGGTGGGACATGGGCGTGGGGAATGAGAATGGAGGGGTAGTTTTAAATTTTTTAAATTTTGGGTATCGAATTAAAAATATTAAATAGTAGATGGTATCAAGTTGTCGAGTAAAAAAATTTATGGTATCAAGTTGAAAAAATAAAATAGTTGAGGGTATCAAGTTGCAGTTAACCATTATTATTATTATTGGTATTATTATTTCTTTTTTTCCTTTTTATGCTTATAACAAAGAGGGAGGGAGCAAATCGATGGAGAGGAAAACTCAGATATGGAGAGAGAGAGAGAGAGAGAGAGAGAGAAGAAGGAGGAGGTAAGAGGAGGAAGTGTTATTGTTGCTTGGTGGTCGTTCGGCGACAACGGAACGATGCCAATGACAACAAGGTCTTACTTTATTTTCTTTCTCATTTGGGTACATGTATATATTTGGGATCTTGTTGTTATTCTGGATGTTTTATGGAAATATTATCTTAGACACTTAGACTTCTTCTCCTGTTTGTATTTTATTTGGTGATTTTCATATCATATATCTATCTTACCGTACTTCTACCTTAGTTGTGATTGAACTATACATTTCTATATCATCCTCCGTTTGGAGAGTATATACTGTACAGGTACCTTATAATTGTTAGATGTATGTGACCTAGGACAGCGTTCTACCGAATGTGGCGTAGGCTGGACGTACCCACTTCTCGTACCCTTACACTCGGTGCGGATCGTGACACATGTCGACCCCGAGAAGACTAAAGCCATCCTTGACATGGACCCTCCGAAGAACCTTAGAGAACTTCGAGGCCTGCAGGGACGTCTCGCATACATCCAAAGGTTTATTGTGAACCTTTTCGAGAAATGCCAACCCTTCACCAAGCTCATGAAGAAGGGAGTCTCCTATGTCAGGACGGAAGAATGTCAGAAAGCCTTTGATGACATTAAAGCTTATCTGACGAGCCCTCCAGTCTTGGTGGCCCGTCGCAGGCAAACCATTTCTACTCTATGTCCGCGCAATGGACCCTTTCCTTGGCTCCTTGTTGTCCCAGAACAATGATGCGGGCTACGAGCAAGCCATCTATTACCTCAGCAGGATAATGATCAGAGCCGAATACTGGTACAATCCCGTCGAAAAAGAATGTCTAGCTCTAGTGTTTGCCATCCAGAGACTCGCCATTATGTCTCGGAACAGACAATTCATGTCATCTTCCGAGTCAATCCTCTCAGAGTCCTCATAACAAAGCCGGGAGCACTAAATTTCCGATTGGCTACTTGGGCGATACTATTGACACCATATGACATGGTATTCGTCCCGCAAAAGGCTGTCAAGGGCCAAGCACTGGTCGACTTCCAAGCCGCACACCTAATTCCGAAATCCTCTAGACTCTATGAAGACATTCCAGATGAGGTGCGAGAATTAAACTTTATAGAAGAGAACCCCGTTTGGAGGATATTCTTCGATGGTGCTTCAAAAACAGGCCCCAAAGGCCAGATCATCACAGGAGTGGGGGTTGTCCTGATCTCCCCCGACAAGTTGGTCATCCAGCGTGCCTAGGTATTGTGGACATTCCATCATTTCCATTACGGAGCATCCTTTTAGTGCCGTGCTTCAACAATGTTGCAGAGTACAATGCCCTCATCATGGGACTTTATTTAGCAAAACAGCTGGAGGTAGAATGCCTCGAGTCTTATGACGACTCAAGGCTTATTGTCAATCAAGTTCGAGGACAATATGAGGTCCACCAAGAAGACCTGATCTCTTATCACAAAGTAGATTTGGACATCATCTCAACCTTCGCTGAATTCTTCATAGAACATGTGCCTCGGCTATAAAACTTGGAGGCTGACGCTCTTGCTGGCCTCATTGGAAGCACCCGTCGGGACACACACTTCA
This sequence comes from Iris pallida, assembly GCA_029216955.1. NCBI lineage: Eukaryota > Viridiplantae > Streptophyta > Magnoliopsida > Asparagales > Iridaceae > Iris > Iris pallida. Next base: position 8,708 of record JANAVB010028512.1, read on the forward strand.
TCACAGTGGTGGGTTGAGATTTGGCTTGCCCCAAAAATAATTTGTGCATGCGATAAATTATGCCATGACTACTAACACCATGTCACGCCCCAGAACCAGAATACTAGCAAGTGGGGACGGACATGGCCAGCTACGCAATCCTAAAGTACAACAGTACTCTGAAATTACGTATAAGCTATCAATACATGGGGGTTACTTCTACAAGTCGACAGTCGATCCTAGGTTAAAACAATCCTAGGTATCTCAATCACAGGCAATTATACAAGGTACAAGAAGTATGATCATCAGACATACAATAGTAAATCGTCCCAAACCATTTATACATGGATGATCATAAAACTAGTCATACCAAAAAAGAAAACTAGCAAGAGTAATAGTCATACATGATAAGCTCTAGCTATAGTCTAGAATACGCACATCATGTTTAGGCCCATAGGCTAAATATAAAGAACCAAAACACGAGCTAAAACACGTGCTCGGAGGCTAAACGCCATAAAAGAATATTGTACATATCAGGTGGAAGAATAAAATAAGAAACCCACTCAGGTACTCTGGTGCTCCGGATGGTCACCGTCGAGTAGATGGTACGGAAGATCCTCTGGCCTCCTCTATCAGATCTGGCCAAACAAAACCAGTAGGGTCAGACCCCCAATAGCAAGTACCACAAGGAGGCCAAACTATGAACTAAAACCAGCAATTACTAACATCAACAATTAGAGATACAAACGAGTAAGAGCAGATCGAGACTCGTGCACTACCAATGTACTTATCCCGAACATAGCAAGACAATAAGTAAGCATCTTGGAGCATAAAGTAATTAACATGTGACATAATGTAAAGTGTAGACATGTTAAGTAAACAGAAGCTTGAGAACATGTAAAATCAATTGAACTTGTGAGATAGCCGGGTCATAAGAGCATGGTGACCCGACATAGGGACCATGTATAGCTTGTGAGAGAACTGAACATGTGATCATGTGAGATAACTGAACATGTAAGCATGTTAGAACAAAAATAGAATGACAATGATGGGATGACATATGAACTATTTCGGAAGTCAAGTTACAACCCATAAACCAAACAAGGACCGGGGTTGTAACCCTTCTCCAGAACAGAACTTAGCCTCCGATCATTCATTGATAAAAGTGAAGCATAAACCATAGTGTACTGAAATAAACATACGGACACTGCCAAGACAAAACTAGACTGGACTGACTCCATCCATCAATCACGGCCAAGCAATGAGTACGGCTTGATACTTTAACTAACTAGGGTTATCACAAGCCTAGTTACTAACAAGATACAAAGAGATTTCCAAGTCCAGTTACCCATCTGCTGCTACCTGAGTGACCCCAGCAAAAGAGAAACAAGTATAGCAGACACACTGCAGTAAGATACATGTGTCCTAAGGAGGTGCCCCACTCGACGGCGGGCTGGAAGTGTGCTCATCATGACAGATAGCTCTAAATCCCATGTATATATATAAGGCCGGGATCAAAGGGGTAACAGGTAACTAGCAAAGTCTCTTTATGAACTACTTGATCAATTTAGTCATTAATCCTAGCCAGATTCAGTATGCATTCCTGACGTGGAAAATCAGAAATTCATGTCCTAGACATGATGTAAGACAAGACATATAGCTTACACAAGCACAAACACCCACGGTGTCAAGACAAGTTATTAATCAGCATGTCAAGATAGCCGTCGCAACAATATTCAAGATTACATGTTAGGTTACTTATCAAGATTACTTGTCAAGAGTGTGCCACGACGGGCCACCATCAAGAATTATCATGTCAAGTTACTTGTCAAGAGTGCACCACGACGGGTCACTATCAAGAGTTATCATGTAAAGGTTACTTGTTAAGGTGCGCCACAATGGGCCACTATCATGTCGCGTTACTTGTTACTTGTTACTGGTTAAGAGTGCACCTTAACCGACCACTATCGTGTTCTATCCTTACATTATCATGAATGAGAAAAACTTACATAAAATAGCTAGTAACATAGTCTTGAAGCCAAAAAAAAGACCTACAACTTTTATGTGGGAGTTAGAAGAAATTCTGGCCACAATTCAACCAAAAAGGACTTAAAACAGCCAAAAACAGCCAAAATAGACCCTATGCGGCATTTTGCGGCACTATGCAGCCTTCTGCGGCACTATGCGACACTATACAAGCCATGCGGCACTATTCTATACGGCACTATTCATTCCTGCGGCTGCAACACTATTCATGCGGCACTATTCATTCCTGTGGCTGCGACACTATTCATACGGCACTATTCATTCCTGCGGCTATGACACTATTCATTTCTGCGGCTGCAGCACTATTCATGCGGTACTATTCATTTATGCGGTTGCGATACTATTCATGCAGCACTATTCATTCCTACGGCTGTGGCACTATTCATTCTTGCGGCTGCGGCACTATTCATTCCTGCGGCTGCGACACTATTCATGCGGCACTATTCATTCCTGCGGCTACGGCACTATTTATCGTCCCTGCCAAATTCAGCACATATGAAATAGAAAATGCTCAAATCTTATTTTGACCATAACTTCCTCAAAATAAGTCGAAATCTAACTTTTCAAGGGTCCATTTGGATAAAATCGAATTCTCTACAACATAGAACAATTAAAACTTGAAAATAATAAAGTTTTGTAGATCAAAATCCAAGAAAACCGAAAAGACTATAAACTTAGATCTACAAAAATCTATCCATGAAAAATCAAAAACTCCAAGTTCTAAAGATGCTTAGAATCATGTAAGGAAGAGTTTAGAACAAACAAAATACATTTGTCCAACATTTGGCAAGGTATACTTGCCATAGGTTGGAGGAGAAAATGAAGAGGAAGAAGATGAAGAGAATGAAAATAATGGAGGAGAGAGAGAGAGGAATTGGGTTTTATACAAACCTTCTCATCTCAAACCCACCTAAACCAAACCAAGCCCAATACCAAGTTGAACCGAACCAAATTAAACCAAGTCAAGTTTTAACCTATACTTTGGAAAAAAAAATATTCGAAAACCAAGAAATACGAAATACGGCTCAAAATACGTACCCGTACATAAATACTGATACAGTGAGACGAGTCTCACACACCAGCATCAACGTCAGATACTGGAGATTTTCGTTCATCGACTTTGTCGTCTACGGGATCCTCCTGGAAGACCCAAAGGAAGTAGTCTCAGTTAGAAGGCGCTTGCTCCGGTTCTATTACGATACGGCCACTAAAATGCTGTACCGACGCTCCTACGATGGACTTCTCCTCCGACGTCTATCAAATGAAGAAGCAGCCGGAGCTCTTCGAGAAGCCCATGACGGAACATGCGGAGCTCACTAACCCGGTCTTAAGCTACAAACCAACTTCGACGCATAGGCTATTACTGGCCCACCATGATGGCCGACGCTGTCGAGTATGCAAAGATATGTCGTGCTTGCCAGCTACACGCAGACTTCATCCACAGACCGTCAGAACCTCTACATCCTACGGTCGCCTCTTGGCCATTTGAAGCCTGGGGCATGGGCATAATGGGACCCATCACCCCTTCCTCATCCAGGAGACACCGCTTTATCCTAGTAATCTCTGACTACTTCTCTAAATGGGCAAAGCAGTACCATTGACAGAGGTAAAAAGCTCAAAGGTTATCAGCTTCATCAAGCATCACGTCGTCTACCATTTTGGGGCACCCCGAAGGATCATCCACGACAATGGTCCATAATTCATCAGCCATGTGTTCAGCAGATTCTGCGACAAAAATTACATCCAGAATGTGGCATCAACCGCTTATAATCCGGCAGCAAACGGATTGGCTGAAGCTTTTAATAAAACCATCGTCAAGCTATTCAAAAAGGTCGTATCATCCAACAAGCACGACTAGGATGAAAAGCTCGATGAATGCCTTTGGGCCTATCGTACGACGGTACGGACTCCGACGGGTAACACACCATTCTCTTTGGTCTATGGAAGCGAAGCAGTACTGCCTCTAGAGATCCAGATACCCTCACTCCGAGTGGCGATCATGAACCAGCTGACGAAAGAAGACAATCAATGTCGTCGTCTGCAAGAGTTGGAAGTGCTGGATGAAAAACACCTCTTGGCTCAACAGTGCATCAAACTTTATCAAGCCCGTATTTCACAGGCTTTTAACAGAAGAGTCAAACAGAGGACTTTCCAAGTAGACGACCTGGTTCTGGCAATCAGGAGACCGATGTTGATGACTCACAAGACACCGAGAAAGTTCGAACCCAAATGGGAAGGACCCTTCATGATAAAGATGGTATACTCAAATGGTGCTTACCGTTTCGCTCAACCTAATGGAGACTTGTTTATGATGCCCATCAACGACAAGTTCCTAAAGAAGTACTACTCTTGACATCCTTCAAAATGTACTTCCTTCTCCCCAGCAAGAGAATTTATGAATTTGGTAAACCGAGTTCGCTCCCCTTCCTTGACAATCAAGTGCTTCTGGAACCCAGTTGTTCCGTTGCATCCCCAGTAGAAGAAAAACCATGTCCACATCACCTCTGAGTTGCTTCTCTACACCGCACAAAGAAGAATTCTATACTACATAGGACCATGCTCATTGCTATATTTACCATGTCCATGTTACCTCTGAGCAAACATTCCATACAATAATCCCCGCGTTGTTGTACGTCAATCATAGAACATCTACGTCCACGTCACCTCTGAGTTGTTCTTTACATCCCTACAGAGTTCACTCCTACCACGTCCATATTACCTCTGAGTAGGAAAGCTCTACCATTAACCCGTATTTACCACGTTCATATCACCTCTGAGTAAATATGTCGATTTCTCCTTCTCAAACTTATTATCTGTATCTAAAAACTAAGGTGCGTAAAAGATAATAGGTCCACCCAAAAATCACAGATTCATCACAAGAATGAACAAAGCAAAAAGTTCTTTATTTCTTCAAAACAGGAAGTGGAAGGACTACATTTGCAAAAGAAACAAAAAAAGAGACAACTGCGTCTCTAACTAAAAGCAACAAAATAAAGAATAAAGGAACTAAGGGTCAGCAGACAGCTCATCAATACGACACTTCAAACCTTCGGCCCTGGTCTCTATAGTCGCTAAAACGCAATGCTCAGCTCGCGACGCATCGTCTGTCTGGCCTCAGAGGCGAGGTCAGTTGCATATTTGTCGTCCAATTCCTTCTTCTGATAAAGCAAGAAGGCCATATGGCGTGTGAAGTTCGTCGTTTCTTCTTTAAGCTGGACGTGTTCAGCTTGTGCTCGTTCAGAATCAGCCAGAAGTTGAGCCCGTTGCTCATAAAGAAAGCGAATCATGGCGTCGACTTCCGTTATGTTAACATTCAGGGCTTTTCGCAGATTGACCTTCTCTTTAGTATACAAGACAATCTCTCCTCATTGGCCTCAGCATCGGCCCGCTCCTGCTCCAAGATAGCCATGGTGTCAGAATAGGCTAATTCAACCTCAGCCACTAGCTTGTTCTGCTTCTCCTCTATCAAAGCGAAAAAATCATTCCGCCGAATGTTTTGGAGCTCAGTAAGGTGATGATCGAGCTCAGCAACAAAAGCATCCAAGATCTCTACCATGTGGTCGTGACCCTGTTGAGTCCGGATCACCCGATATACGGGACCGCCATTGCCTTCGCAGTCGTGAAGCTCCTGCCTTCATCCAGTATAGTCGATACCCCTCTTTTCAAATCTTGTATACAACCTCGACGATGAACTTTACATATTCATCTGCATCGGCCAACACTTGAGGCGTCATAGTAGGAGTTGTTGGAGCCACTATGTGAGGAGCAATTAAACTTGCAGAGGATTTGACACCTTGGGCTGATGATGTAGCCACTACCTGGCTCGTAGAATCCTCAGTCGTCGTACCTTCGAGGGTCGAGGCCGGAGCTTCAATATTTACGGACTCTGTCCTACCGATGATGTCGATAGAACCACCAACCGCCGGAGCTGAGTCTCTGGAAGGACTCAACACTGATGAAAACATAAAATGTTATATTTTTATCCCTTAATGTTCATCATTTTATGCTCATTTTATGACTAAAGGTACTCATTAATTTATATTTTGCTATAGGATGAATTTGGAGACACTATGTGCAAAATGGAGCTAAATTGTAATTCTGGACAGTTTTGATACATTTTACGAAAATAACCATAACTTTCTCATCCGAAAAGCAATGGAGGTGATTCAAAAAGATTTGGAAAGCTAAGACACAGGGCTACAACTTTTATATTTTGTAGTTTTCGCAAATCAAGCTGCATCATGGACGAAATCACACTTGAAGTTGGGTCAAAGATGTTGTGAACAAAAATAGGAACCAAAATAACCATTTCCCTACTTGTTCTATGACTTATTCTATTTGGTTTGAGAAGTTGTAACTTTTAGAGGATATGGGGAGATATTTTGGGCTTGAAACAACTAATTTATGGTGTATAAAAGGGGGTAGAAATCATGAGAAGAGAACACACAACACAACTCTTCTCTTCTCTCCAACTTTTCTTTTGAAGTTTTGATGAACATATTTGGCTAAAGTCTTGTTGGTCGAAGTGTACGGAAGCCTTGGAATCAATAAAAACTTGTGACATCTAATTTTTGTTTATATGTTTGATTTGTACTTTGAGTATCAAATGTTTTCTTATGCACATTTCATGATTATCTTGTTTAGTTACTAGGATGCATACTAGTTTATTATTCTTGATAATCTACTGCTAAATTAGATATCGAATCCGGAATTGTTCGATCCCTCTAATTTGTGAAGCAACCAAGATTTAATAAATTACTGCTTTGTATTATTAAATCTTAGGAAGAAACCATTCGACTAAATTAAATGCGACCGTTTGTGCTTTGTTGTTTTGTTTCATCGATCTCATTGAGTTTAATACGCTACTAGATTAAACCTTTAGCGCTTGTCTGGGGTTGTTTAGTAGTTAAGGTTAATTAGGTCGCTTGTTTCTAACTAACTGTGGCTAAAGGAGATAGGAAAAGAATTCCAACGATAAATATTCATAATACATATCATTATATGTTTGCATCTATGATTAGTTTCAAGATTCCAATGGTAGACGTAGACTTAGGCCAATGTGTGTTATTTTGATTTATTTTCATATTCTACTTGCTCTTTTTTTATTGACTTTCATTTTATTCACCCCTCATCCTTGTTTATATAGCATAAAATTATACTAATTACTCTCTGCGGGATCGATCCTTACTCTTACTTCTACATATAATCTTAAGAGTATAGGTTTTATTTTTGGGTGCTTACGACAGCACACCAAATTTTGGCGTCGTTGCTGGGGAGTAATTTTAGTTAATTTTTGTGCTTTTGTGTCTTTATTTCGTTCTTGTAATAAAATAATTTTCTATTAGACAAAAAAAAAAATAACAGGACATCATGACCAATTCTCAACAATTTGGTACTTGGCTGGATCTTCCATCTAGGCTCGCTAACGAGGTAAATGTTTCTTCTCTTCAACAAATTGCTAGTTTAACTTCTCTTGTTCATCAAATGGTTGTAGGTGGTAACATGCAAACAACAATGGCTTGTGAGATTTGTTCAATAGTAGGGCATCCAACTGATATGTGTCCAATACTTGAAGACGAGCCCAATGTAACTCAAAATTTTCTAAGTACCAGCAGTACAAACAACCATATCTCCATGAACAACAATCGAACCAAACTTCTAATTCTGGTATGTCTCTAGAAGATATTGTTAAGTCTATTGCCACTAATACCTTACAATTTCAACAAGAGACAAGGGCCAGCATCCAAAGTCTGAACAATCAAATGAGCCAAATGGCTACAACAATTAAAAAGCTGGAGGCACAAAGTTCAAAAAAATTATCATCTCAAATAATAAATCCAAAAGACAATACAAGTACAATCATTTTGAGAAATGATAAAGAGGTGGACATTCTAGCAGAAGAAGCACCAACGTCGTCAAAACATGAAGAAGAGAAAAATAGCGTTGTAGACATGAATATTCCTAATGACGACGTAGTACCAAATGCAGAAGAAGTTTTTGAACTTAATGGCAAAGATGGATTAGATATTGCCATTAGTGAGCATCTCACGAAAGAGAATGAGGAGTTAGTCTTGAGTAATAATATGCACAAAACTGTTGCAAGATTGAATGCTTTTATAAAAAGACAACAATCAGGTAACATTCCTTATATTTTATTATCAATTTTTAACAAGATGTTTTTACCCTCTATTTTGCAGGCTTCTATTCAAGATGTAAAATCTTTGCATAGTTGTCTCAAGTGTGCATCAAGTCGAGCCAACGACGTATTAAACAAAGGCGCTGCTTGGGAGGCAACCCAAGGGGAGTTTTTCATATTCTTGCATTTTTTAATTTTTGTTCATTTTTGTCTTTTCTTTGCATTTAGACTTTCATTGGTGACAATGTCAGTTTTAATTATAGGTGAGGATATTTATGTTTGGTTATTTTTTTTAAAATAAATGAATTTAAAAATAAAATTTAAAATATTTTTTTGTTCTTAATTTATTTTCTAAAAAAGGGACATTTGTTCTTATGGTTTTCAGTAATTTTTGTTGTGTATGTCGTGAACAAGAGTTAACTAAGCTTAATAAAATTCATAACATGATTGAATGAGTAATCTTTTCAACTTAGAATTAATTAGCCTAGTATTTTTCCTTGAGAATGGTTGTGACTAAATTTGGTAGACAAAAGTCGGTGAGATTTTGAGCCTTTAGACTGACACATCAGTCCCACTATTCTTGATGAGTGATAATCTTCCATGGATTTGTTTCTCTAGAGCTTGCTTTGATTCTCTTCAAGGTCACATCAACACATGCATACATGAACATGATTAAGACGATTTTTTTACGCTACTTAAGCCAAATAGCCTTCCCTGAAATTATTTTTCCTTTGGTTGAACCCCTTTGAGCCTTATTGCTTTTATTTTTGTGAACCCACATTACAAGCTTTAACCTGGAAAAAAAATTGTTACCCAAGTCGGAAAGCTAGTGGAGCATTATGATATGTATGGGTGTATATGAAATAAGTGGGGGTATTTAACTTCTAGTTTGGCTATATATTTTCATTCTCAAATTCTTGTGTCCCATAATGATTGAGAAAAAAGAGAAAAAGAAAAAGAAAAGAGAACTGAGAAAAAAATGAAAAAAAAAATGGAAAGAAGAAGAAGTAAAAAAGAAAAGAAGTGATGGAGGAAATAACTTTTGATATCCATCTTCATGATTCCTTCCAAAATTTCAAATAAAGGGATATGTTGAATGCTTTGAATGGAGTGATTGGTTTTACATTTTATATATTCGAGCTTGAGTTAAATCATTTTTGCTCCACTAGTTTTGATGGCTTTTGAGCTACACTCCCTAAATATATCCTACCTTAATCCTAAGCCCCGCTACAACCCATAAAAAGTCCTTATGATTTGTGTTATGCATGTGATCCAAGTGGTGGAGAATGAGAAGATATGCAAGCTTATGGTAGATCATTTCTATTGGAATGAATTTGAGAGAAACACTTACCATTCAAACCATGAGAGCTGAGTGTTTATTCCCGTGAGAGTCTACCAATTTAGTTTACTCTATCTTTAAGTGAAAATACTTACTAAGAAATTAGAAGTTGTCTAAGAATATATTTTCATGATATGTTATGAGTTTTGAAGAGCATGGTTATTTTTTATTTATGAGATTACAACCTTGATTTTTGTTTTGAAAAAAAATAAATTTTGAGTTTTGTCCGAGGACGAACAAAAGTTAAGTGTGGGGGTATTTGATGAGAACATAAAATGTTATATTTTTTATCCCTTAATGTTCATCATTTTATGCTCATTTTATGACTAAAGGTACTCATTATATTTATATTTTGTTGTAGGATGAATTTGGAGACACTATGTGCAAAATGGAGCTAAATTGCAATTCTGGACAGTTTTGATACCTTTTACGAAAATGACCATAACTTTCTCATCCGAAAAGCATGGAGGTGATTCAAAAAGAATTAGAAAGCTAAGATACAGAGCTACAACTTTTATATTTTATGTTTTTCGCAAATCAAGCTGCATCATGGACGAAATCAGACTTGAAGTTGGGTCAAAGATGCTGTGAACAAAAATAGGAACCAAATAACCATTTCCCTACTTGTTCTATGACTTATTCTATTTGGTTTGAGAAGTTATAACTTTTAGAGGATATATGGGGAGATATTTTGGGCTTGAAACAACTAATTTATGGTGTAAAAGGGGGTAGAAATCATGAGAAGAGAACACACAACACAACTCTTCTCTTCTTCTCCAACCTTTCTTTTGAAGTTTTGATGAACATGTTTGGCTAAAGTCTTGTTGGTCGAAGTGTACGAAAGCCTTGGAATCAATAAAACTTGTGAGATCTAATTTTTGTTTATGTTTGATTTGTACTTTGAGAATCAAATGTTTTCTTATGCACATTTCATGATTATCTTGTTTAGTTACTAGGATGCATACTAGTTTATTATTCTTGATAATCTACTGCTAAATTAGATATCGAATCTGGAATTGTTCGATCCCTCTAATTTGTGAAGCAACCAAGATTTAATAAATTACTACTTTGTATTATTAAATCTTAGGAAAAACCATTCGACTAATTAAATGCAACCGCTTGTGCTTGTGTTTTTGTTTCATTGATCTCATTAAGTTTAATACGCTACTAGATTAAACCTTTAGCACTTTTCTGGGGTTGTTTAGTAGTTAGGTTAATTGGTCGCTTGTTTCTAATTAACTGTGGCTAAAGGATAGGAAAAGAATTCCAACGATGAATATTCATAATACATATATATGTTTTCTCTATGATCAGTTTCAAGATTCCAATGGTAGACGTAGACTTAGACCAACGTGTGTTATTTTGATTTATTTTCATATTCTACTTGCTCTTTTTTTATTGACTTTCATTTTATTTATCCCCCCATCCTTGTTCATATAGCATAAAATTATACTAATTACTCTCTGTGGGATCGATCCTTACTCTCACTTCTACATATAATATTAAGAGTATAGGTTTTATTTTGGGTGCCTATGACAGCACACAAACACTGTCCCCAAGTAGAAGGAACAGAGGGGGTGTCTTCCACCATGGGGCCTTTGCCTTTGTCTGAGCCGGCCCCAGAGGGCCCTACAATATTCGGGTCCGCCGTAACAGGCCCTGAAGCAACATCTGCAACTGGGACAGATTTCTCTACCCCTAACGAAGGAAAGGACAGCATCTGAAGGGAGAATGGACCCTCAATCACGGATGTAGGGCTTGGCAGACGAGTCATTCCTCCCCCCTCAGTCCCCATCACTGGGATATGGGTAGGACTCGAAACTAAAATTTCCCGCAAAGCCGGTTCCCCCATACCGTGACTAGGAGGGCTCAGCCGCTAACTCCTCTCCGCCTATCACGGAGTCCTCTTCAACGTTCTCAACATCCTCTTGGGGTATGTCATCCGGATAAGATGAATCCCATTCATCCCCTCACCCGGAGGATCTTGCATGATAACTTTCTTCGGGGCTCCCAATCAGGCTTTGGGGCCCCCACAGTTATTTGCTTCACCGTCTGTAAAGACTCTGCTTTACCTCCCCGACCAGTTGTCGGAGAAGGTTTAATGTTCTCAGATGCTATAGCATCATCTCCAGTCCGGTCCAAAGAGGCCGAAACCTCCACTGGAATGGCATCAACTAAAGTCTCCACTACGGAAGATGACACAATCGGAGGAACATGCTCATCAGACGATCTCGCCACCTCTTTCGTTTTACTCGAACCTGGCCCCGAAGACCGGGGTTTCTTCTTCAACACCTCATGCAAAGAAGAGGCATATAAGCACAAGAGAAGGATCGAGTCAGACAGATGCTAAGTTACATACCACTACGGGAGCTTGTTCTGTTGTGCCGCGATGGCGGTATTATACCTCCATCCTTAGTGGCTAACATCTTCTTGGGCTTCTGTGAACCCAGTTTTCATAATTTTAGTTGTAAATAGAATTTGTGGTTGTAATTAAATAAAATATTTTTCAAATTATTATTATTATAATTATTATTTATTTGTGGTTGAAAAGAATTTCGAAATTTAAAATCAACAGGGACTTTTGGATTCCTTAGACCCAGACCGAGTTCGAGCCCGAGCCCGACTTTTCCTTTCCCAAACTCTTGCCTATTTTTTTGACTTGGTTAAATAAGAGAAATGTTAATTAAAAAAAATATAAATATATATATAACCCGGTCTTGGAGCTGGACCCGAAGGACCAGCACTTGGAGAAGTGGATCGTTTCTCCTCCACACGTTCTAGTAACGTTCACCACAACCCTCTGTTAATAACCCCCACACTTCCACCACTTTCCCACTCCTCCCCTTTAATAACTCCATCAATCTCTCTTCTCTCTCACGACTGCACAGAGAAGAGAAGCTCTCTTCCTCTCATCTCTCTTTTCCTCTCATAGCAAAACCAAAACCCTCTCTCTCACTATTTCTCACAACCACTCCATCTCCCTGGAGAGAAAAACCCCACCGAACCCTAACCCCCAATTTTCGCGGCCACCCCCGTGCTCGACGGCGTCCCGCCGTCCGCTGCCGACCACCGCGCCACCCTCCGCCGATTCCCCGCGCGGCTCTGCCCGCGCCCGCAGCCGCGCCTCCGACAGCGCCGCCCTCCGCGCGTCGTCCGCCCCTTTTCGTTCCGGCGAGGCTGCCCTAGCCCGCCTCCGCGCGCAGGCCTCCCTCCGGCTAGCTCGCGGCCACCCCGTGGCGAGCCCCCGCTCCCCGCAGCCCCTCCGACCGCCAACACGCCCCTCGCGCGAGCCGACCGGCTCCCGAGCTCTGCGGCCCCCTCTCCCGCGGCCGCTGCCTCCTCCAGCGCGTGGCTCCCCGAGCTCCGCGGATCCCCTCCGGCCAGACCCTCTCTCGCACTCTTCTGTGCGTGGCGACCTCGTTGTCGCGAAGCTTTGCTGTCCAGATCTGAGACGTCGTTGTCCGAACGCTGTTTCGGTTTTCCCAAGTTTTCCGCGGCTCCCCGCCAACGGAATTTGGTAATTTCTGGATAATCACAGTAGTTCGTCCCTCCCCGTAGAGTCGATGATGATAGATCGGTCCCCCGGTTCCCTCTCGGGAATCCGGTTAGCTGCGTTATAATTTTCGTTTAGCTGCGTTAGATTAATTTCCTGTGTTTTTACTTGCTGGGTTGGTATGAATTGGTTGATATTGGATTCCCGGACTTTTCGGGAATTATTTGGTGGAGTTGGAATTATTTCTGTGGTGTTGGAATTATTTTGGATATTTCTGTGGACTATTTTAGGTTGGAAACTATTTGCAGGAATTTGTTGGCGCACTTCCCAGTTTTGGGTTTGTCCCGGAATAGAGGAAGTGCTGCCCAAATTTTTTAAAAAAAAACTATATTTTTATTAATTTCAAAACTGGCTTTCGAAAATGAATTTCTAAACTGATTTTCGGGTGACGACCGTACCGGTCTGTGGGCCCCGGCGAAATGCAAACGCACCGGTCCGACCGGACGTTGAGGCATAAACCGAAATTTGAGGAAGGGACCGAGTCTGAGACTCCTAGCTTCTTTTTATTATTTTTAATTTAGGCTATTTATATTAGATATTTATTTTCTTGCACTTTATTTAATTCCAGTCATTTTCTTTTATTTAATGTAAAAGAAAGATGTACCGGGCATAAGCCCACCCTAGGACCAGTAGCTGTGCCAATGTATTTGTGTAGCGTAGTTTATTTTCTTTTCTTTTTCTGGTGGATGTAAATTTGGGTGGTTTTGGATTGATTGCATAATCGTAGGCTAGAACGTAATTTACCGTTTAATCATGAATTGGTTAAAATGAATAAAATATTATTAATTCACGGTTTATCGCTAAAAGAAATTGTATTTTTATAAATTATTACAAAACACAAAGTTTTCCAAATTGTAATTGATTCTCGTGTTATTTCCAAATAATCCAATTAATCGGTTTAATCAACGCACATAGTTGCGACGTAATCGTTAGCTGTAAATTAATACAACTTAAAACCTGACTAGGATTTACTACTAGAGATTGCAACTAGCACACTTAGTCTGGTTATTCAAGGTTCTAAGTCGAGTTCTCAACTGTAGGAACTCGAAGTTACACCTGACGTTCCTCCTCGGTACCGACTCGTCTTTCCAGTCATTCTAATACAAAGGCAAGTGCAGTTATGTCTATTTGGTAATTTATCTAGTAATTGTTTTATTGCAATTTTAAACCACATTGCTACACGGAACTCTCTCCTAGAGTTCGAATATTGACTCATTGATTGAATCTGATTGACTCGGGATATTGGGGGAGTAGTGTAGCGTCTATGACCAATACCCCTATATTGCATCATTGATTGTGCGAGCTGATTCCTCCTATACACGAGGATAGGCCGGACCGTATCATTAGGATATAATTGAATCATCCCAAGCCGGTCATAGTTCGTTACCTACTCAAATCACATTGTTTTCAATTATAGAATTGTTGAAAAATATTGTTAAAGTATTTCAAATTGTTTAACATTGCAAATTTCAAATTATTATTTGAATTATTGGATATTCGTAATTGTACTTTGCTCCCTCCTGACTGGAGACCCAACATTTTAGGTATCGCTGATGATGCTTTGTTCCACGGTATTTTTCCTGAGATTCCAACTAGAGGGCGATGATCTCGAGACTGATGAGCTGAATGCCTAGATTTTTCTTCTTTTTATAATTCATGATGTTTGTGGAAAACAATGTATTACAGATGTATCTTTCATTTTATTGTAAAAGTTTTTTTTTAAACTATTCGAGTTATTAAAGTTGTGACAATTAGACTGTGTTGTTTATTTACCTGCATGAGTGATACAGCTTACTGCCGCCGTCTCAACAACGGTGCAGGCTGGGCATGATCCGGTTCGACCCAATTATTTGGGATCGGGTCGTGACATGTTTTTAGTGGTGGCCCATGCAGGTCCCAACAACAACTTAGGAAAACATATTTAGAAACAATTAGAACACTAGAACATCAATTTGTCACAACATAGGACCGAAATATATTATAAATAAATATTTTTGTTTGATTAGACTGGTAGGATACCTTGCTTATGTTTGCATCCTAAACCATCCAGAGAATGACCGTTGACCAAATTCTGCTGGCGATAAGGTGTCATCTCCGGATCATACCCCATCTCCTCAACCAAGCCCAGGGTCCTTTCCCTCGCGGCTGTTTGACCGTCCTCATAGTGCACCCAGTGAAGTTTTCCCTACACTGGCGATTCCTACCTCATCTCAACTGAGTTGCATTTCCTTGGTGGAGTATCCATTTTTGTTGCTCCATCAGTACCAGCAAACATCTTACAAATGGTTGCCCTATTTCAAGTAATCCTGGAGTTCCAGAAAGCTCAAGATGAAGCCCAGCGGGAACAGAAGAATATCACGAGGGAAGACATGAAGAACGTCATGATATAGCCTTAGTTATCCCCAACCAGTTAGAGCAGAACTTTTGCCCTAGGAAGGATACCCCTGAATCTAGAAGATATTGGGTCCCATCGAGTACTCTACTTTTCGGCAGTCTTGCAGTAAGAAGCTTTGGGCTTGTAACTAATGCAAGAGGCCTGGTCATCAGGCCGTTGGTTGCCGAAAGAGATTGGGACGATGTTTGGCATGTGGATCTGCTAAACATCGGGTAAAGGACTGCCCCTTATCTTTCCATCAAACCAGAGCTCATATCCCAGCAACACCTGTTAGGCCACAATCTAGGGACTCTCTTTCTATCCAGCAGACCCTGCCTCCTACAATAAGGCATGATTCAGACTCGAAGATCATAGAAGATGGAGGACCAGATCAATGAAGGCTCTAGGATTTGTTTAGAGTGGAACTTTACCTTAGGGAGTATCTATCTTGTTTTGCCCCAGAAGGATGGAACAACGGATGTGCATTGATTACCAGACACTAAAGAACAAGTACTTTCTGTCCGGATCGAGGATCTGTTTGAACTGGTTGTGTGGAGTTAGGGTGTTTTGAAGTTTGACTTAAGATTTGACTACCATCAAATCAAAGTCAGGAAAGAGGACATTTCCAAGACGGCGTTCAAACACCAAGTATGGGTAGTTTTCTTTGGTCATGACGTTGGACTGACCAATGCTCCTGCTGTGTTCATGAACCTCATGAACAGAGTTTTTATGAGTATTTGAATCGGTTCATCATCTCCATAGATAACATTCTGAAGACTGAAGAAGAGCATGAGGAACACCTGAGGAAGTTTTGGAAACTTTGAGGAAAAAGAAGTTTTATGGTAAGTTATCTGAACGTGGATTTTCCTTGACAAGGTGGACTTTTGGCCATGTTGTTAAGAGAAGAAATTTCGATGGATTAGCTGCTGTTGAAGAGTGGTAAACCCCAAGTTCAATTCAGAAGTTTCTTGAACTTGGCTGGCTACTATCAGAAGTTCGTGAAGGATTTCGCCAAGATTGCTGAGCCGATGACGAAGCTCACTCGGAAGAATGAAGAGTTCATCTGAACGAAAGATTGTTAGGCGGCATTAAGGAGCTGAAGAAGAGACTTACCACTACACAAATCCTTGCGCTACCCGCAGGAACCGGTGGGTTCTCAATTTACAGTAATGTCTCTGGAAAGGGACTGGGCTGCGTTCTTCAACAACGTGGGAAAGTAATTGCTTACCAATATAGGCAACTACAAACTCATGAGAAGAATCATCCCACACCTAATTTGAATTGCCGCAATTATCTTTACTTTGAAGCTTTGGAAGCATGATTTCTATGGAAAGGGAGTGAAAATATGTACGGGCTACCAAAGTCTGAAATATATCTTCACTCAGGAAGGGCTGAATATTAGACTAAGAAGGTGGTTCAAGCAGATGGAGGATTACGACATCAACCTGCAGTACCATTCAGGTAAGGCTAATGTGGTTGCTGATGCACTTGGTCGATACTGATGGCGAAGTTCTTAACCAAGGACTAGCACCTGCTAGAAGACATCAAGAAGTTCGGACTGGAGGTTATACTACCTGGAGATAGAAGGACGGAGCTGGATGCTGATTCAACATTGATGAAGTTCGAGGCTGAGGGATTAAAAATCAAGAGAACGTAGTTCCAAAACGAGGCACTTTGCAGGCTTAGAGATCAAGTGTTGGCAAGAACACTTGAGGGTTTCTAAATTGATCAGCAGTGGAACTCTGAAGAATGGTGCAATTTTGCGTATCGGCTGACAAACAGAGAAACGAGTTGATGAAAGAAATACACCAGTCGCAGTATTCCATAAATTCAGGAGATGATAAGATGTATCGGAATATGCCTCCATTGATTGGTGTTATGGAATAAAGAAGGACAATTCCAGGTATGAGAATTAGAGGTGAATTTGTCAACATGAGGAATTTAGCAAGAGAACAACAAGCTTGTTGAAGCTGCTGGACAATTCGGAGTGGAAGTAGAAGCGTATAACAATGAACTTTGAGTAAGGATTGCCTTGTTCCCAAGGAGGGAAGGGCACCAATTGGATTTTAGTAAACCGACTGACTAAGTCAGCACACTTTATTTTCCTTCAAGTTGGTTTATCCACTAAGAAGTGGGCAGCATGGTACGGGAAGCACATCTACCGGATTCATGGAGTACCGCGGGACAAGCAATCAGAGAGGTCAATCCAGACGCTTGAAGATGTTTGAGATGTTGCGTCTCGGAATTTGGTAGGTCTTGGGAAGACCAAATTGCATTTGGTGAAGTTTTCTACCAGAGGAACAATCAGTTTTGACGGAGCCGAAATTGAGGCCAGATACATAAGGCCATTTGAAGTTTAAGACGTGTTGGAAGTAGCGTACCAGTTAGCTCTACCAGCTAATCTTGAGAGTGTGCAACGTCTTCTACGTCACAGCTCAGATGCTACATTTCGGATCCGAGTCACATTTTGGATAATTCAGAGCTCAAGTTTGGACTTAACCTTTCAGTGCCAGAGAAACCAGTTGCAAGCCTAGTCAGAGGTAAGAAGAAGATCAGAATTCGAGCCATCACTTATTTTCTTATCTTTTCGTTCTAAACTTGACTGATGCTGACGAAGTTAGCCTAGTTTTGCAAGCTATCTCTTTATCAAGCTTGATCATGACGATATTTTATTGGGTGCACCCACTAATATTTGTCTAATCAGGACCGGTGCATGATGGTCTGATCAACCTCGTGTATTTTGGTTCGCTTTTGTATCTTTCTGCATGGATGATATCATAAATAAAACTTTTCCTCAACCGTCTCATCCATGACTGCCTTAGAAATCCTTTTGGTTGGACCTGAGCTACGGACGCAGTACCCGTACATGTTTGTCTTTCCTACCTTACTTAAATTTCGGGGACGAAATTTTCTAAGGAGGAAGATTATGAAACCCAGTTTTCATAATTTTAGTTGTAAATAGAATTTGTGGTTGTAATTAAATAAAATTTTTCAAATTATTACTATTATAATTATTATTTATTTGTGGTTGAAAAGAATTTCGAAATTTAAAATCAACAGGGACTTTTGGATTCCTTAGACCCAGACCGAGTTCGAGCCCGACTTTTCCTTTCCCAAACTCTTGCCTATTTTTTTGACTTGGTTAAATAAGAGAAATGTTAATTAAAAAAAATATATAATATATATATAACCCGGTCTTGGAGCTGGACCCGAAGGACCAGCACTTGGAGAAGTGGATCGTTTCTCCTCCACACGTTCTAGTAACGTTCACCACAACCCTCTGTTAATAACCCCCACTTCCACCACTTTCCCACTCCTCCCCTTTAATAACTCCATCAATCTCTCTTCTCTCTCACGACTGCACAGAGAAAGAAGCTCTTTTCCTCTCATCTCTCTTTTTCTCTCATAGCAAAACCAAAACCCTCTCTCTCACTATTTCTCACAACCACTCCATCTCCCTGGAGAGAAAAACCCCACCGAACCCTAACCCCCAATTTCTCGCGGCCACCCCCGTGCTCGACGGCGTCCCGCCGTCCGCTGCCGACCACCGCGCCACCCTCCGCCGATTCCCCGTGCGCGGCTCTGCCCGCCGCCCGCAGCCGCGCCTCCGACAGCGCCGCCCCTCCGCGCTGTCGTCCGCCCCCTTTTCATTCCGGCGAGGCTGCCCTAGCCGCGCCTCCGCGCGCAGGCCTCCCTCCGGCTAGCTCGCGGCCACCCCGTGGCGAGCCCCCGCTCCCCGCAGCCCCTCCGGCGACCGCCAACAGCGCCCCTCGCGCGAGCCGACCGGCTCCCGAGCTCTGCGGCCCCCTCTCCCGCGGCCGCTGCCTCCTCCAGCGCGTGGCTCCCCGAGCTCGCGGATCCCTCCGCCAGACTCTCTCTCGCACTCTTCTGTGCGTGGCGACTCGTTGTCGCAAAGCTTTGCTGTCCAGATCTGAGACGTCGTTGTCCGAACGCTGTTTCGGTTTTCCCAAGTTTTCCCGCGGCTCCCCGCCAACGAAATTTGGTAATTTCTGGATAATCACAGTAGTTCGTCCCTCCCCGTAGAGTCGATGATGATAGATCGGTCCCCCGGTTCCCTCTCGGGAATCCGGTTAGCTGCGTTATAATTTTCGTTTAGTTGGGTTAGATTAATTTCCTGTGTTTTTACTTGCTGGGTTGGTATGAATTGGTTGATATTGGATTCCCGGACTTTTCGGGAATTATTTGGTGGAGTTGGAATTATTTCTGTGGTGTTGGAATTATTTGGTGGATATTTCTGTGGACTATTTTAGGTTGGAAACTATTTGCAGGAATTTGTTGGCGCACTTCCCAGTTTTGGGTTTGTCCCGGAATAGAGGAAGTGCTGCCCAAATTTTTAAAAAAAAACTATATTTTTATTAATTTCAAAACTGGCTTTCGAAAATGAATTTCTAAACTGATTTTCGGGTGACGACCGTACCGGTCTGTGGGCCCCGGCGAAATGCAACGCATCGGTCCGACCGGACGTTGAGGCATAAACCGAAATTTGAGGAAGGGACCGAGTCTGAGACTCCTAGCTTCTTTTTATTATTTTTAATTTAGGCTATTTATATTAGATATTTATTTTCTTGCACTTTATTTAATTTCAGTCATTTTCTTTTATTTAATGTAAAAGAAAGATGTACCGGGCATAAGCCCACCCTAGGACCAGTAGCTGTGCCAATGTATTTGTGTAGCGTAGTTTATTTTCTTTTCTTTTTCTGGTGGATGTAAATTTGGGTGGTTTTGGATTGATTGCATAATCGTAGGCTAGAACGTAATTTACCGTTTAATCATGAATTGGTTTAAAATGAATAAAATATTATTAATTCACGGTTTATCGCTAAAGAAATTGTATTTTTATAATATATTACAAAACACAAAGTTTTCCAAATTGTAATTGATTCTCGGTTATTTCCAAATAATCCATTAATCGGTTTAATCAACGCACATAGTTGCGACGTAATCGTTAGCTGTAAATTAATACAACTTAAAACCTGACTAGGATTTACTACTAGAGATTGCAACTAGCACACTTAGTCTGGTTATTCAAGGTTCTAAGTCGAGTTCTCAACTGTAGGAACTCGAAGTTACACCTGACGTTCCTCCTCGGTACCGACTCGTTTTCCAGTCATTCTAATACAAAGGCAAGTGCAGTTATGTCTATTTGGTAATTTATCTAGTAATTGTTTTATTGCAATTTTAAACCACATTGCTACACGGAACTCTCTCCTAGAGTTCGAATATTGACTCATTGATTGAATCTGATTGACTCGGGATATTGGGGGAGTAGTGTAGCGTCTATGACCAATACCCCTATATTGCATCATTGATTGTGCGAGCTGATTCCTCCTATACACGAGGATAGGCCGGACCGTATCATTAGGATATAATTGAATCATCCCAAGCCGGTCATAGTTCGTTACCTACTCAAATCACATTGTTTTCATTATAGAATTGTTGAAAAATATTGTTAAAGTATTTCAAATTGTTTAACATTGCAAATTTCAAATTATTATTTGAATTATTGGATATTCGTAATTGTACTTTGCTCCCTCCTGACTGGAGACCCAACATTTTAGGTATCGCTGATGATGCTTTGTTCCACGGTATTTTTCCTGAGATTTCAACTAGAGGGCGATGATCTCGAGACTGATGTGAATGCCTAGATTTTTTCTTCTTTTATAATTCATGATGTTTGTGGAAAACAATGTATTACAGATGTATCTTTCATTTTATTGTAAAAGTTTTTTTTTAAACTATTCGAGTTATTAAAGTTGTGACAATTAGACTGTGTTTTATTTACCTGCATGAGTGATACAGCTTACTGCCGCCGTCTCAACAACGGTGCAGGCTGGGCATGATCCGGTTCGACCCAATTATTTGGGATCGGGTCGTGACAGCTTCTTAGGAGCCGATGAATATGCCTCCTTCGAAGCACGCCTCTTCAGCTGGCTTGCCACGAGCACCTCTGGAGAACCTCCCGCTGGTACTGCAGGGGCAGCCCTGAAAGCGACTACGTCAGACGGATGATACACCCGAGCCTTCGCCAGCATACTCTCCGACGCCTCAAGTTGTATCTCGATAATGAAACTGGTCTCCCGATCATACCCAGGGGAAACAGTATTCATCGCACAATAGAGTTTCACGGCAAAAAACAAAATAGCAGCCGAGAATTATGAACTGGTAGCGTAAAACGCACTCCGGTACACCCGACATTGAAATACTGCCAATCCCGGGCCCCATCTAACAAACTTCCAACAAACCCCAAGCAATTACTAGGGTTTCTCAACATCAACTGGGTGTAGCCAAACTGGCGGGCAAAACGACTCGGCATGTACGATTATAAGAAACAACGATTCTTGTTCCGATACACTAGGTAGGAAGGCTGAATGCTCTGCAGCCAATGGAATCCCCACATTGGCAAAGTAATCGCATCCTCTCTAGAGTCCTCCAGCTCTTCATCTGCTTCAAAACCCAGGAAAACTAGGCCAACCTTGGTGATCTCCCACCCTTGGAGGTAGGACAGAACTCTCCTACAAACTGGAACACCTGTATGCAGCCACATCCTTCTGTAGCAGCGACGGATAAAGGCGTCACTAGCAACATGCTCCTCTTCCGAGCCAGGGGTCATTGTATTTGGATGGTGCAAGATCAACGTTCCCATCAAATAATGGAAAGGCAGCTCCGCATGAGGAAAATTGCCCTTCTTACCCGTCTCATGGACCACATTATCTACAAATTCTCTAAGGCCCCGCTTTAGGTTGCACACCATAGAGGAAAGCAAGGCCAAAGGATGACCAAAGACCAGCTTCACAACCGGTAAGATAGGATTTCTGGTCGCCCTCTCCACGGAGCCAGATCCACCAGCAAACACTAGTCTCGAAGCCATATCATCAGATAGGCCGCCAACACTGCCTTTGGAGACATTCTATGAACACAATGCCAGAAGCAGCTGTAGATATGGTCGGAGGGCTCCTGGTTCTCATTTTCACGAGGATTTCGTTTGCTGAGTCGAGTCATCTCTGCAAGTACCTCTGCGTGGGTAAGCCCCCTGAGGAGTAACAAATCGAACCTTCGAAGGGTCCGTCATGTCTTGTTTGAAGACATAATCCCTCCAAGCAGTCACATGAGGCTGTACTTTACCTTTGTCCCTCCGCTGGGCCAAGTAATGATGGCTCGCCACCTCTTTAAAGACTGCCATCATCTCAGAATTCTTCTCTTCCAAGGCCAGGAGGTCCTCATTCGTAGGAAAGTACTCCTCATAGGGCTCAGACCCCCAAGGAAGCTTCGAGACCTCATACATCTCATGTAGTGCCAAGCCTAACTCCCCTACGGGAGTGAAGAAGGTACCGGTATGAGTATTATACATCTCCAGAAGAGCAAGGAACATAGACCGGTTTATAACTATGCCCGCCTGAGTAGCACAGAGTGCAGCAGTCAGACCAACTTCCCGGAGTTCAATATTAAACTTCGGCAGAATCCAGAATGTCAACTTGTCCCACTTCTGTACATAATGATACCAGCCCTCGACCCAAAATTTCCCTTTCGGGTACAAAATCTTGGCCTCCAGCATATAGGGGTGAGCATTATTCGATTTTGAACCGAAAACCGAACCGAACCGAACCGAATAAGAAATTCGGTCCGGTTTTAAAATAATCGGTTCGGTTTCGGTTTTGAAAATGCTAAAATTCCTTATTCGGTTTCGGTTTCGGTTTTGGAGTTCGGTTTCGGTTTAGAACCGAAAACCGAATAACAAGAAATATATATAACAAGATTCTACTTTGTAACAAAAGCTTGTGATGGCTCAGTTGGTAGTGAGCAAATGATAGTGTGCAGGAGGTTAGGGGTTCGATTCCCACCGTTCCCCTCCCCTTTAACAATTTATTTTGTGTTATACCAAAGAACATTTTAGTCCCACATCGAAAACAAGAGGCTGAGCTGATGAGGAGCAACACTCCCTTTAACAATTTATTTCAAAGAACATTTTAGTCCCACATTGGAAACATCAAGAGGAAGAGGAGCAACACTCCCTTATAAAAGGGAGTTATAGCATGTCACTTTGAGCATGGCTTTTAGGCTTTTGCTTGGGCTGTGCTCGTGAGCATGGCCAGCAGGCTTTTAGACTTTTGCCTGGGCTTTACCCGACAGAAAGTTTAATTGATAATAATTATGTTTTTCTTGGGCTTTGCTTGTGAGCATGGCCAGCAGGCTTTTAGGCTTTTGCTTGGGCTTTGCCCGACAAAAAGTTTAATTGATAATAATTATGTTTTTTTCTTTGGACTTTGCTTGTGAGCATGGCCAGCTTGCTGAAAAATTTATGGGAACCGAATAAACCGAAAACCGAACCGATTTAATTCGGTTCGGTTTACTTCGGTTTTAAGTTGTTTCGGTTCGGTTTCGGTTTTGTTTATTCGGGTTCGGTCGAATTCGGTTTTTCTTATTCGGTTCGGTTTTACACCGAATTAACCGAATGCTCACCCCTACCAGCATACGGTTGATAAAGGTCGAGACACTAAAGGTAAAAGTGTTAGGAGGAACATCACTATATATCCTCCCAGGATGCAGAGTTCACAAATGATAAGAGGTTTCGGCTCGCGAAGTGGCTAAGGTATCTTTCTGATTGGAGGTGGTGTCAATCCAGATGATTCCTACCACTGCCCCTTCTTGAGATGGAGTGAGCTCCCACTTTATCATCATATTAGAAGCAAGACTACAGAAAGCCGTCAAAGGTAATTGACGTTCCACTTGCTTGATGTACATGTTCACATCTCTCGCCTTAAAGAACCAGTCTTCTTTGACCTTCAACACCTTCCTTCGGTTGAAGTCAAACGGTCACCGAACAAAAACTCGGGTTTCAATAAGGACACATTATCAAATTCAACATATTTGAGTCTGCGACTCTCCATCATGAGTTGGAGAAAAGTAAAATATTAATCTCAGATTTGCGTCATTCTCTCCAAAGGCTGGTCCAACATAATGGAAGCCTTGGCCGAGTTGACGACTTCTTTATTAAAGTCCAAACCCATCTGACAGAGCGCATGGTCTAAAAGGACTTCATTCAGTAAAGGCATAGTCATTGACACTGTCATACAAATAAAGACAAAGTAGTCAGCTAAGAAGACTAAAAACCCTTCAAAAGTTAGACTTAGAAGCTCAAAACGAAGCATCTGAGGCACATCAACAAATATGGCGCATCAAACTGGATCGGAACCCATGCATGAAGATAAAATCTCACCAAAGGCGCACACACAGGACCGAGGCCCAGACGCATTTGAAGAGAAGCTTCGGCGCATCATCAGGACCTAAGTCCATGCGCGTCAGCAGAAGGAGTTTCGGCGCATCATTAGGACCTAAGTCCATGCACGTCAGCAAAAGAAGCTTCAGTGCATCATCGGGACCTAAGTCCATGCGCGTCAGCAGAAGGAGCTTCGGCACATCATCAGGACAAAGTCTATGCACGTCAGTAATGGGAAGCCTAGGCGTGTCAATAGGGATGCGACTCATTTCAGCCACACCCACGCGCTCCAACAGTATTGCAACGAAGTGAAAACATAAGGCAGAGGATCACTCACCGATCATCGCCGACCGTACCTCGGCGTGCATCGCTACGACGATGGGATTGTCCTCCATGTCGACCTCCATGGGCTCTTTGTCCTTGCCCCTTCCTCGACTAGCACCGCCACGGAGAGTCTTGGGAGCCATCTCTCTAAAAGAAGCTAGGGTTTTTCGAAGACTCTAAAGGAAGAAGGAGAAAACAAAAATAGAAGACTCTCTCTCTCTCTCTCACAGACGCCTATTTATAGGCATGAGCTACGCACGTGAACCAATAAAAGCAGACATCAGCAAAATACTCTTCAGGTCTCGTGAAACTAACAGCTGTATATCTTCCAAAAGATTATCATTAATCTTCCAAAATTCGAGGCGTTATCTTCTTGCATTAAAACAGAGAAGAACATGTGCCCCCACAGCAATACGCAAAGCGGTCTTGCGCCCAGACGAGGACATGCGCCCAGAACAATGACACCCATGCTTCTTGTTCAAAGTATTCCAAAACTTGGCAGAAAGTTTTGAAAACCTTGAAGGGGGTCTTGTAGAAGCATGGAATTTCAGGCACATCTCAGGCCAGAATTTCTATACGCCCTAACTCGCATGTGCCCCCATAATCAACATGCGCCAGGAAACTCAACAGAATACTTGGCACAGCAGAAAACAACAAAGAAGTAAATAATGGAACTGGAGATTCCCAGGACCTTTTCTTTGGTGTGCGTATTGATCGATATAAATTTAAACAGATCTAATACATGTTCTAACCCTTCATAGGCGAAAACTAGGGTTCACGAATTATACCTGCGGCGGAAAGGAGACAAGTAATTCCTGGCAATCTCGAGCGGATGACCCCAAGATCTTCTGCACGTATTCCTTCCTCAAGTTGGACGTCGTGTGGGCGACGATCTCCTAACCTTTTCTTCTCCTTGGCAGCCCTCTCTTTCTCTTCTTACGTGAATCACGAATTTAGAGAAAGTTTCAGATTTCTGATCAGTAATCTGGCGGCCAGAGAATAGAGGATATATATAGGCTACGGCAGGAACCATGAGGAGAAATTAGGGTTAGGCCTCCTAACGGATCTGGATATCCCGTGTTCAGCCCGAACACACAATCCAGGCTCATTAACAATAGCTCGGTCCACTAATGAGCTATTGTTGTACTACCTTCCTAATCCTAAATTATGTTTGTGGCTCCTTTTATTATATGCTCGTTTGGCTCCCCATATTAAAATATCGTATGTCCGTCGATTAAATTAAGTTACTGACAACTATATTGATTCGACATCTTTTATCCTTAAGTAGTACCGCTCAACTTTATTTATCATGTCGGATATAATCCACCTGCAGGGTTTACATGACAATCCTTATGAGCTCCTTAAGGGGACATCATCAACCCGATGTATCGGGACATGGATTCCATTTATAATCAATAGCCCATCATACGTACAATGTTATTACCCAATTCATAGAGGTTGTTGATCCATAATGAATCTCACTCTTTTATGAGTCAAAGTAATGCACACTGCATACTGTTATTATATCCGAATTAAGAGCGCAAGCATCCATAATAACAGAGGTATTTGTTCTCTTATGTAGTCAGTACAAAGAGAACAACCTCAAGTGGTCATGTTCAATACACACAAAGTGTACTAGTGTAAACATATAGTCAAGATAGACTAATACCAGATTACACTACAACCTTTCCAATAGATTGTCCAAGTCCATATAGGTTGTGAACTATTTATATACTCCATAGGGAACTGATAATATGATCTTCTGTGTGACACCACACACCATATTATCTACAATATAGAATATCAGACATTTGCATTAACACTTGCAACAAATACAATATACAAACATTTGCCCATATGATTCTCATTCAAAATTTAAGGAAATAAGGTTACTACAAAAGTGATGCTTTTAGTATATGACCCTAACAGTAAAGACAATAAAGTTAGTGTCACCCCACCTTCCTCAAATATAATGTTTTTATGATTTTTCCAATTTCATGAATTTAGCCTTTAAAAGCATTAATGGTCTCAGGTTTATTTTAGCCTTAGAATTGTTTCATTTTATTTTCTTTATAGCTTTGGGCTGATTTGATATATCATGAGTTCTTTTATTTCCAGCCCAATTGAATGTAATGGGCCAACAGCCCATTAACAAGTCCAATTGAGTGTAATGGACCATCAGCCATTAACTAGCCTACCAATGTCAGCCTTTGTAGTTAGTTCTTTTCAAATTTGAAATTAAGATTCAAATTGATTCCTTTCTAACAAACTCCTTCAACTTTTCCTAACTAACCATGGAAGATAAGTAAAAATTTATTCCTTCCCGCCACTGTGGTTGCCTCCTTCTCACACCACTCTCAACAACCTATATAAGAGGCCTTCACTCCTCTTTTCTCAATTCATTCCTCTTTGAAAAAAAAGTAACAAAGCTCTGCAATTCCCCATTCTTCTTCCCATAGCTGCGGATCTAAATTCGATTTAGAGTTTCCATGGCAATGGCAACGATGGAGAGTCTCCATTCCTGCGGCTGAGCAATGCATGAAGAGTTCTTCGACAACAGCAGATCGATTCCTTTCCCTGTTCTCTCAATTCGCCATTTTTCTTGAATCCTGGTAAGATTGATCTAAACTTCATGATTTCTTAGATAGATCATTTAGTTTAGTTTCGATCAGACTTTTTCCTTACTTTTTATCAGATTTGGAATGATCGGTTGATCGATCAGGTTGTCTTCTTCATTTGCTTAAGCACGAGAGGAATTCCTTGAGTTTGTCTAAGCGATTGATGTTTTTGCACACCAGCTCGATCCACAGGAACATCAAGACTGTAAGTTTCGAATCCCACAAGTTTGTGTTTAATTTTGATAGCTCGCAGTAAGTATCAGATCGATACTTTGATTTCTGTCTTCCTTGAAATTCACTCTTGTGTCGGATTCTCCAGAATTCTAGTTGACTGCATAAATATTTTATATTGATCGTGTCCTGAACTAGATACGAAGGTGAGTATCTGTAGTTGGATCTTCATTTTGTTTAACGAGAAGTGTGTCATTGTGTAGTGATATCCTCTGTTTTCTTGTCCTTCCCGATTTGACTTTTGGTTCAGGCGATCTGGATCGGATTGAACACATGAAGCTCGTGTCCAAATCCACGAGAGTGTGTCACTGAATCACAACTCAAGACCGCTTTTCTCAGGTATCTCTAAACCTTTCTAAATTAAATTGTGGAATGCATGCTTATGTTTGGTTGAAGTGTAATGTTAGAGCTATGTATCCGAGAGTATCAGGATACAAAGCTAGACTAGCACTGTTAATGGCTAGATTTGAATGAGTAGGATTTATGGGCATTCATGATTAAGAATGTATAGCTATTGGAATTTTTCCATTTAAATTGGGCATGTTTGTTCAAGATTAATTCATATTATTTAACTGAAACGAGTTGTGGTCTTAGAGTTCAACTAGTAAGCTAATTTTCAGATTTAGGTTGAAGAGAAAAACCTCAGGTGGATAGTGTTGTCACTACTCGAGCTTGGGTATCAGTTGGTTATTGATGCTTAGGAACCCAGGTTTTAGTAATAGTTTATCTGTAGAAGTTTTGATTTGAACATCAATGGTTCACCCGAGACATCCGAATTTCAGGTTGAACCTAACCTTAGTTATCCTGAGACCTCAATTGTAAATATCTGTTAATATATGAACCATGTAATCTAAGCAGGTTTGAGAAGCCCTTAGTATGTTTAGACTTCCATATGTTACCATGTTACTTTCTTTTTCAAATATTCAGTGGTATTCCTGGTTATAGGGTGGTCTCATTTACATCTTTCAATTTAATCCTACCAACTGTAAGTTACTGTGATAGTGGAATTGACAAGAGGAGACTTGAGATCACACATCAGGTTCATCTTTATCCTACAGTTATCCGAACTTGAGAATCAGTTGATGAAACTGGTGATTGAAACCCAGTCTAATAGGTGTAGCAACTAAATAACTGGATTACTATTGACTTCTATATAGTCTGCAGATAGATGGTTTTAGAGACCAAACTTGATAGTGAGTTCAATAGCATGGATTTGTATACATCAAATTATGAACTTGGTTTAATTGGTATTTGAGAACATGCCAAATATTATGTACCTGGTTTTGTATAAGTACATCCTATTCAAACTTTGGTATGATCTCAGTTACATATCATCCTTACACCATTTCATTTGCCAATTGCTAAGATTGATTTAGAGTCTAGGTAAATAGCCTCCTTGACTACCTGGTTATGGGTATAAGACTGGTAGTAGCATATAGGTTAATTGTGGAGTAATAACTGATTTGTTAAATAGAGAATGTTTAGAACCTAAACAACTAGTGGACTGTCCTAGTAGTGGGCCTATGGTTTTGTATAGATTGGGACCACATTTGTGTAGATGTTAACAATTAGAAGTAACCATGAAAAGTCTTTGATAAAACCTGGTAGAATCAATCTTTAGTTAATATTTTGATTATGTCAAAACCTTGTTTATATAGCTAATAATTTGATACTCTATAGAAGCATATTTAGAAGAGGTAGCCCCTAAACTAGGACTTGTATAGAAATTAACCAAATTGTATCAATTAAACAGGTGGACAACCAGTTTTACATTCTACACTTGATCACCCTGAACAAGGCAAGTATACTCCTCGGACTTGTCCATTACTTCATGTCTTTTATTCATGCTTGTATCTCCTAGTTGACACGATATTTCATAAGATTGTCTAGTATCTGGTTCCTTGAGTTTATTTGTGTCTGGGAGAAGAAATACTACAGATGTGTAATCAAACCTGAGTTACTATTCATGTGAATAGCTTAGGCCCCGCATCGTGCACGCGGGACCGAAGCCGTACCATTTCATGTTCCCTGAATCTACCCAAGCCGATCACACACTCTGGATGTATTTCGATATATTGCACACATCATGTTCATTGTGTATTGCATGTTCAGGTTTTATTTCATGTTCCCTGTATCTAGTTTTCAGTATTCATGTTCAGATTTCATTTCATATTCTCATTTCTCGTACTTTACATTTTCCTGTATTCATTTTTATGTCATGATGTTCATGTTCATTTCCTTGGATGTACTTAGCTCGGCTCATGACTAGGATATATTACAGGTGAGTTGGAGGCTATCTGTGACACTTATTACGGGCAAGAGCCTGGAGGCACCTATGAGCTAGCTGATGTTGCTCAGGACTTAGAGGCTGAAGAGGCCTAGCACCTTCCTTTTAGTTCCATTTGGACTTTGTATTAGAGACATTAGTTTACTTTTTATTTGCTGGAAATGTAATAACTCTTAGACTTGTACTTTGATTCTGGGATTCGATATGGGATTCGATATTAGATGCTGTGGTTTGTATTCATTTTTATCTGTACTTGTAGTTTCCCTAGATATTGGTACAGCTTCATCGTATCTAATGACGAAGGCTGGGCGTGTCCGACTCGTGTCCGATTATTCGGGAGCGGGTCGTGACAGTTAGGCTTTTATTTTATATGAAAGTCTATTACATGTCCAAAACTCTTTTACAAAGAAAATTCTATTAGAAAGAAAAAAGCCTAAAAGCTACAGCCAGGCGCATCACTCTGATGCAACAGCCAGGCGCATCATTCCAGCATCTCAGCGAAGGCGCATCCCCGTGCATAGTTAGAGCAAATCACTTCCTCGTCAGCATGCGGGCACTCTAGCAGGAGGAGTGGCTCTTCTAGCCTAAC
The DNA here is from genome assembly GCA_029216955.1 of Iris pallida. Classification (NCBI taxonomy): domain Eukaryota; kingdom Viridiplantae; phylum Streptophyta; class Magnoliopsida; order Asparagales; family Iridaceae; genus Iris; species Iris pallida. The sequence continues at coordinate 39,419 of JANAVB010028512.1, forward strand.
AAAGTCGGGGCACGATAGCCCCAACCTACGACTCTTCCAGCATAACAAAAATCGAGGCACGACAGCCCTGATCTTTGGATGAAACAAGCACCTTCAGCCTGTGTCGGGATACGACGATCCCGATATTTGGATGCAACAGGCACTTTCACTGGGCCGATGGTGAAAAAACCAACTCGGCGCATCTTCGTCCTCGAAAGAAGTTCATCCTCAACTCGCCGAGGTAGGGGACCGATCTAGTTCGTCTCCATGAAGGAAAGCTAAGTGAAATGAGAAACAAAACTCTTCACAAAGATATTTATAGGCTAGGGCAACCCTCGCTCATGCTCTAAATGGTAGTCTCCTCGTATTCTGTACAATAAATTTACATTTATGATGATGAGTCTGCCTCTTTGTATTCAGCTAAGTCAAAACAGCCATTAACGCCTCGAAGAACTCAACAGACGGGCCAATAAGGATGTGCCATGCGACGTATGCGCCGTCAGCGCCATGCGCTCCATACCGATGCGCCCAAACGGGACATAGCCTAGTGGGACACAAACTGATGCATTTACTTCAACTCGTCACCCATCAAGAATTTGATGCTATGTGACAGAGTCGGCAGCACGCTTCCCGAAGACTGAACAGATGACAACTTTTTACAGAAAACAAAGAGCCGCCAATGTCATCTTCATTATTACATTTTGTCAGCTATAGCTGTCCTTGCTACATGGCCGACCGATCACTTGCATGTGTCTCTATAGCCATGCGTCCAAAAGCTTTGCATGCGCCTCAAAAGTTATGCGTCCCCGGCTTACTCCTGATCCCAAAAGACAGAAACCAAGTCTCTGCATGCGCTTCCACAGCCATGCACCCAGACTTGTCTGTGACCACTACAAAGTCATAGATCGAGTCGCCCCATGCGCCAGATCCTAGGCGCATCCTGACAGATCATTCTCCCACAAAATTCGAGATCTTTGAGCCACAGACATGCGCCACGTGTCTTTTGACTCAGTTCTGCTCAAGAATGGGTGCTAACCACCCAAGATCTCAGCAACGGTCGAATCTTCACAACTGCCACGTGTCAGCTCCATCGCAGCCCAACAGTGCAGTTCAAACAAGATTCAGCTCCGACTCAGGGAGCATCGTCCATGCGCCCTACAATATCAGCCATGTGGCGTTCCTACGTACAGGTGCATCTTTTATATGCACGTATGAGTAGACCAGTCTGCTACCTATAAATAGAGGGATCATTCTTTCTGCCACACACATGAAGATCATCATATCTACAGACAGAAACGAGAAGAGAGATACTTAACGTCTACTTCTTCCCAAAATGCTCCGGCATCCACAGCAACCCAAACCTTCAGAGAATCCAAAATCGTCGTCAGATCATCAACGGAGTTAACGCATTACCACTCGCTCTACTGATACAGTTCCCATATAAAAACAAAAGTGTACTCCTAGGACTATGTCTAAGTCCTACATTGTATATTGTTCTGTTTGTAATTGAAATACCAAGGTTTATCAATTAAAAAGTCCTTGTCACATTTTTGATGGCGAACAAGTATAACCACTACAGGATAGATAGTCCATATTAGACGTTGGTTTGATGCTAAGAGAATATTGTGTCAGGAATTGCTTGAGCTCTGAGTGGTATATTGCATATACTCTCATCGTGATGAGATGTCCCTTGACCCTGTTTGTGGCATAATGATTACTTTACTTGTAAGGTATTGGGTAGTATCGAGTCGTAGTTGGGATTATGATTGATACATTACGGCTAGACGTGTTCCTTGATTATTAAGTTCGGATGATCCGATGCGAGATTACAATGGTTAGCATTATGCTGGGTAATAAGAATTGAGAATATGAAATGAATGCCTTGGTTAGGAAAAGAACGAATTATAGATTCAAGCGTTACTTGAATTCGTTGGGTAAGGAGAATTGTAGGCTCAATAACAATGGTGGGGTGTTGCTATCGAAAGATTTTGTGAGAACAACTATAGATCGAATATAGAACGATGCTGGAATTGAGTTGACGGAATTGCATGTTGGACATCGACAAATTGATGGTGATGTTAGGCGCTTATCGGGATGTTGTGAATGATTTGAAAGATACAGAAAGTTGCATCAACGACCGAAACGTAGAGAATGGGCTTGAGGAAATATATGGCCATGCACGTTGTGAAGTTGTGATTGAAAGAATTTGATGTATTTGGAATTAACAAGTTATGACCTTTGATTATTTTGAGGCATAGAGAATGAGTACTTGTCCCTTGATGCATGAAAGGGTAGATGTTCCTTATGAGACTCTAATGGCTGGAATACAAATAGGTATCTAGGTGCAGCGATATGTAATAAACCTTATCGGTAAATGATGTTGTCACATGAATAACGAGTTTGGATGGAATATAGAATTGTTGGATGATGACTTAGTAAATGAGTTATGTTATATTAACTAAATGACCGATGTACGAATGCTAGATGATTGGTAACATAGTGATTGGATCGATGCATGAATGGTAAATCTTCTTATGAAATCACAAGAAAATGATGCAAAATGAATATTGATGGTTAACGTGAATTGCTAAGAGATGACCGTGTTGGTGCTAGCAAAAATTAATAAAGGATGCCTTCGAAAGAAATACGATATTGCCTATGTTATTGGTTAAAGTGTACAGACCGTATCGATGATGTAAAAAAATAGAAATCAAATATGTCGCAAAGAGACCAAAGGAAAAAGATCATAAATAATAGACTATTGAGATAGCAATGTGGGATTTTTGACTCAGAATAGTTGGCCTAATTGAATAGACACAATTTGAGTATGATGTGAGAATACAAGTCGGATTGAGTAGAGGATGTTGTGTCTATGCTAGTGAAAACTGAGATTTGGATGTTCAATTGGTAAAGTTTTATATGATAGCTTCGAGATTGACCCATAAGAATTGTCGGATAGAATTGTTGGATAGATCTTGTCGGTTGTAGGTAAGTCTAGAATGACTTCATTGGGTATGGCCCGAGTATGAGTACGGATAGAAAGACTTGACACTAGAATGTCAGTTGGTTGCCTAGAATGTCGATTGGTTGCCTAAGTTTCAGATTGGTTGGCTATGTTATTTCAGTTGTTCGAGTTTGGGAATAAGTTCATAAGATTGGGGTAGTATCCTATGTCCCTTAAGTTGGCCAGATCATAGATTGTCCCTGAGATAAGATAGAGTTGTCCCTACGATAAGAATTGGTTGAATCTAAGATAAGAGATAAGTATGTCCCTGATAGCTATCAATCTCATATGAGTTAGATGAATGTCTGGTTTAGCTTAGATTAGCTGACCGTAGAGACTTGACTGAATGCTAAGTTGACTGTTGGAAATCCGTAGGATGTCCCTATTGATGTTGCGTGGATATAGTCGAAATGAGTAAGATGTGTCGGAAAGTAAACTTTGGAATAGAATAGAGATTAGAAAATTCGATGTTATATTGTTGGATGGGATGACGGATCATGTTGGTTTCGAAACTTTCTTGTCTTATTTGGGAATGTCGAAAAATTTGCTAAAGCTGGTTGGATTTAGTTGGTTGTATCATATTGAGATGCTTAAAATGACGATGGTTGCCCTAAGATAGTCGAAATAAATTTATTGATGTATAATCAGATTGAAATTGGAGGGAAAAGTGTAACTCCACCTTTTCTAGTGAATAATTTTTTTTTAAATCTTCTATGAATGTATATGTGTATGTTTTGACTAAATAAATTAGAATTTTTACTTTGATATAATTATGTTAAGTAAATATAGGTTAAACATTTCCTTGATCATGGGCTGTCCATGTAAATTAAACCCTTGGTTTAGCTAAAGCCCATGTTTCCACTAATGCTTTCAGTCATGGGGTTCTGTAGACTAAGCCTTTCTATTGAGGACCAAGCCCATACTCTTTAGTTAGGTTAACTCAACGTTCATCTCTCCTTTCAAATTTCCTTTTTGTTGTTCGAATTTCCCTTCGAAATTCCCTGATAGGAGAGGCGGTTACACCAGCCATGTGCAGCTGAGATCCCCAAATTTTTCCGCCATTATTAGCTTTATTCCTACGCCATCTTTTCCAACTAAACCTTATATAATCTTCCCTTTTCTCCATTCATTCCTCAACCATCCTCTCCATTGATTTTCTTCAACCAACTCCTGAGTACATAGCAATGGCGGCCATGGCAGAAGTTTTCATGGAGGCATGAGAACTTTGGTTTAGTTTCCTCCTTACCAAATCATCAACACGACATGTAGATATAGATTTAGTCTTGGTTTCTTAATTTCAATTTTCTTGACGATCAGTCGATCGACTCTTCATTTCTTAAGTTTTGTTTAAACTCTGAATTCTTCCTCGATCCAGTGGTTGATTGAAGCCTCGTGGATCGATCAAACAATTCCTATCTTCATCATCATTAATGGAAGTCGATTGACTCTGTTGCGAGTGCTTCTTGATTTTTCCCTGGCTAATTCGATCAATAGAACGAGGTAAGATCCCCATTCATTTGTTTTTGATCAAGTGGTAATTCTCAATTTTGTTCTCAAACTTGTGATGTTAATTGATAGATCAAGGTTGGGTTGATTTTATTGATTTTTGGCAGTCATCCTCATTGATCTGTCTCTGTGAGTTTTCTCAATTCTTCTCAATTTAGGCTATGAATTTAATTTTTGATTGGTTCGATTCATGAGAAGATATATGTGTTCATTGTGGAGTGATCGATTTAGTGTCAGGATGTTTGGATGAATGAGGATTTGAAACCAGTATAGCAAGTTACAGAGAACACTCTTTGGACCTGAATTGATCTCGAGAAGGTAAACCCCTGATCTGCAATATTTCAAATATATCTGTGAGATGGCATCTGTGGAATAGATATGATTGTGTGTATTTTTCCTAGATCAGGAGTTCATACTTGATTTTGATTAACTTCTAAATTCAGTGAACTTAAACTGTAGCCATATTTCTTTAACTGAGAAGAACCTTGCTGCAAATAGAATATATGTATCCTGATGTTTAGGAATTATCTTGTAGTACCAATGATTGGTTGCATTTTGATAGGAGGGGATAACTGAGTTCATCTGAACTGAACTGGGAATGATTGAATGATGAACTAGTCAAGTATCTTCCTGGAAACTTTTACATTGTTCAGTGACAAGTTCTATGGAAATCTTTTCCTGGGACTTTTTTATATGTATCTGTTCATTCCAGGCATTGATTTGTTTCTCTACAGATCAGTGAACTTGATTTCATTCTTCACAATTTCAGTTGAGTTCAGAATTTATTCTTTTAAATCCCTCCTAGACTGCTACCAGTTTTCAGTCCATGCTACTGTACTGAAATCCCAATCTTATGACCTATCTATGGGTATGGCAGTAGCCTGGGTTGTATTGGTGTTGATAGAAGTATCAGCCTAGCCTGGGAAGGATTGGCCTTTAGTATAGTTGAACTAATGGACTGAACAACATTAGGTTGTCTCAGTAAGCCAAGACTGAGATATCACAAAGTGATACAATTATATGTTGAGCATGAGGACCATTTCTCAGTCCTGAGTTTGAGAGTTTTACTGAAGTTAAACCTATAGGATTGATATACATTTGACCTAAGATCTGTTGATACTGTCTTGAAGTCTGAACTGTTAGCAGGAACCTGGGACACTAGTTGAGCTCCGGTGTAAATGAACCCATGAGTGTATTCCTGTGTAGTCCAAGAAATTGCACCCTGTTAGCAGGGATGTTCTGTTGGGAAACAATAACACTGCCCTGATTCGGGACTGTTAGGAATACTGCACAGTTATTTGTAGATCTTGGATTGATTGTACCTATAAGTGTAACCATTTCAGAACCTTATCAGCCAGGAGTGATAACTAATCCCTGTCCTGATTTGGGGTTTTACATTTTATCTTGAACCAAGGGTTCCATCTTAGAGAGTAAGCCTGAGAACATTCTCAGAAAGCTTTGAGAGTTCATTTCTCAGGAACTCGAGTTCTCAGGAAAACTGAGAACATGAGAGTTCATTTCTCAGGAACTCGAGTTCTCAGGAAAACTGAGAACATGAGAGTTCATTTCTCAGGAACTCGAGTACTCAGGAAAACTGAGAGCATTGAGAGTTCATTTCTCAGGAATCTGAGATTGAATCTTAGAAATTTGAGACTTGTATAGTCCAGTAACAGGAAGTACAATCTACTGAACACAGGAACCTGGGATTAGCCCTGTGATAGCTGGAGCATTGGTTAGATTGTAGGCAGAAAATCTTTCAGTTTTTTCCAACTGAACTAAAACTCAGAAACCTGAGACTCAGGAAAAACCTGAACACTAGATACTCCTGTGTAATCCAGGGTATAAACCTGTGTTAACCCAGGAATATATTCCTGTAAAAATCCAGGAATCCAGTAATGATTTCCAGTAAATTCTAGAATAAGTTCAAGGTTAACCAAGATATTTACAGTATAACTAGGTTGTATTCCTTATTAGATAGGATGGCTAAATCATGTGGACTAGAATTGAGTTTCCAATTTCTTGAGTCTGCATAAACAAGGTCTTGATTAATTTAAGAGGCACTCTATCATTGTTAGTTTACTTTTTGAACCTTGTCCTATAGAAATTATGTTTTCAGCTTTATATTAAGTTCTTGTTAGTCTAGATTATAGTGAGTAATATTAGTACTCTATAGGAAACCATAGAACTAAGGTTCAGATTAGGATTTACTTGTGATTAGAATCTCTTGATAAACCAATTAGAATTAGCAGTTATTAACCAACTTGTACACATCATTATTCCATACAGGAGGACATCCAGTTTCTTTGGTTACTTGTACTTTCCTGGAGCAAGGCAAGTACATTCTATGGTTTTGATCAGTGCATTTTCTTGTTCTTTATTGCTGACACACTGCGACACGTTCATGATCTTTTCTGGCTTATTCTTTCATGATCTTACTTGTATCTTGGGGTAGGGAAATACTCTAGATATGTGACCAAACCCGGATACTTATTCATGATCTTTAGCTTAGGCCTCGCACAGTGCACGCGGGTCCTAAGCCGTACCTTATATGATCTTTCAGGATCTTTTCATGCTCTTTCATTATCTTACCCAAGCCGGTCTCATATCATAGAAGTATTTCAAATTTATAACACACATGTTCAGGATTTTGTTCTTACATTAGTTTCCTATGATCTTGATCTTGATTTTAGCTATAGTCGTGATCTTTCCTGCATCTTTATATAGTCGTGATCTTTCATGTATCTTTATAGCAGTAGTTAATGTTCTTCATGTTCTTTACATGCCTTGTTCTTATCCTGTTCTTTCAGCATTTATTTTCCATACCATGATGTTATTGTTTATTACCTAGAATTGTACTTTGCTCCGCTCCTGAATAGGATATGTTGCAGGTGAGATGGAGGCCTTGTGTGACACCTTCTATGGTCAGGATACTGCTTTCCCTATTGAGCCAGCATGAGCTACTTGTGACCTAGAGGCTGCAGAAGCCTAGAGCTTCTTAGTATTTTCCTATTATTTTTCCATGTATTGAGACTAGCAGACTCTTTCTTTTGTTGAATGTAATAATTTCAGATATTGTACTTTACTCTGGTTGGGACATATTTATATAGATGCTGTGATTTTATTTCATGTTCATATTATCTGGTTAGTTTCCTTAGAATGGTACAGCTTACTTTGTTATTCTAATGACAAAGACTGGACGTGTCCGACTCGTATCCGGTTATTCGGGAGCGGATCGTGACAAAAAGTGTAACGACGGAATTGGATAGTGCATGTAGTCAAAATCGACGAAAACGAATGAAATGTTGAAAGGACCCTCGAAATTAATGTTGTTGGAAATTAGAGTTGCTTATGTGAGAGGATAATATGTTAGCTTGATCAATACGAGAAAATATTTGAGTACAGGAAGACATGTTACTAGAGTAGAATAATGGTACAATTTGAAGGATGGATCATAATCGAAAAAATTTACGAGTCATAAACAAAGTGTATAGATGCGAATGATGACGAGTACAAGATTTGATCGATGAGAATCGGGGTATCGAAATGAAATGTGGCTATGAAATTTATCAACTTTAGTGGCATAAATGCAATGAACTTGAAAGAAATACTTGGGGAATATTTTGGATCGGCTGTGGGGAAATTTTTCAAGTTGAAATTTGTAACATTCATTATGTTATTGAGTTGGTTGGATAATTGAATAAACAAGTTGGAAATATACAAGATGCTCAGAGCAATCACTGATGTTCGGAAAAGAAGTTACACCGTAGCTCGTTCATTTTCTCTATTACTTAACTTGGCTGAAGTGGATGTATTTCTGGGATGCCTAAAATATGTGTATGATTCCAACTAAGTGGTATGCTGAATTCAAACGAAGCCATGGGGAGGATTATCATGTGCTAAGGATTTGCACGAGTATCGAGAGGAAAGATCAAAGATGGTAAACTATTTTAAATCAAATTGGAATGCTGGGATGTGATGGCACATTACTTGAAAACAATCGAGATATTACGGAGAAATGTTAACTAGTGCAAGTTGATCGTTGAGAAATTTCATAAAAGTCGGTTGAAGTTTTTGGGGATGAGTTTGTTTTAAGTTTCGAGGACAAAACTTTTTTTGAGTGGTATATATTGTAGTGTCCCGACCCGCAAGATGCCTTATGATGGATGGTTGGTTCGATGAAGCCTTGTTGGACTTAGGAATATGCGAAGGATCGCTTGGAAGGCTACGCGATCGAGGCGGGAATCGTCCTATGAATGTGAGTAGTGTTGAACCCTTCAAAGACCCTTTAGCTTCACGCTTAAAATAAGGATGAGTATGCTATGTTTCTTGTTAAGTTGCTCAATAATACTTTGCATGAAATTCAGAAAGATAATTAAAGATAAATAATCACATGACCGTAAACTATTTTTGTTCGATGAACTATATGCTTGTACGATGTTGTGATGAATTACATGATAGGTTAAGGCAAAGTCCCAAATACTTGGGCGGTGAGTATATCGAGCCTTAGCTCGACGAATAGATGGTAACACAGATATTATGACCCAAGAACTGGGCAGCGAGTATGCTTGAATTATGTCCGAATGAATGTATTCTAAAACAGATGCTAAGTCCCAAAGGATTGGGCGGTGAGTATATTGAATTGGTTGAAAAGATGTATGGTATCAAAGATGTGGCAAAGGGATTGGATAACAATATTATATTATCCCATCGTCGATGTAAAATGTTGATTACGCCAAGACCCTGGAAAGATGGCAAGATGGAAATACGAATGGGAATGGTGGCTGAGCACTTAGTTTTTCTTATCATGCATTATGTTTTCTTCATAGATAAGTTGCATATACTTGCATGGTCATGGACAACTAGTATACAAGGTAGTTTTCAGAATAGTAATCCGCGGCCACGGACTCGGTTTATCCTGAGGAACAAAGATTTGTTGACGTACTGACATTGGGATTTTGGGACATGCAGTGGGGGCTTGCAACCGCCCACTAATAGGGGAGCCAAAATCCCATGGTGCTGAAGTAGTAGCACGGTGTTTTGGAAACCTCCCATGGATTCGCATCCGATTCGGAGTTAGCCGTTCGCCTGTAAGATGGTCCAAGATGGCATGTCGCCAGTGACCTTCATATAGATAGGTCTAGTGCTAATGATGTCTTATGCAACCAGAGTAAGTTATTACTCAATTACAGGGAAGGATGTCGGCTATTGGTAAGAATCATCTGAACGATGACAATTATGTTGAATTATGATATTGTTCATAACAATTTCTTGTACAGGCTGAGTAAGTATTATAAATATACAGGGATGGCTACACGACCGTGGGTAAGAATCACCAAAGGGTAATAACTGTATGCTTAAATTATGTTGGCTATGAGATTTGCATGCTTACTTCTTGTCGGCTATAAACATGAAATTGACCCTAAGGCAATGAGAAAGACCACTGTTAATAATGTTCTATAACATGATTACTTAGTATTGTCTTCTTAGGTGAGTTGGGCCAGCACCGCTCGCTAGTACATTGATGATGTACGGACTCACGTTGTGGGCAATATTACAGGTACATACGTATGGGAAATCGTTTCATCAGTGCTTGGCATCTATTATTCGGATGGTGTGCAGAAGCTCTTCTTTCAAGACGATATCTTATGTTATACTGGACATAATGTATGGAACAGTGTAACTCAGTTGTACCAGTGAGATTGAAGCCAAATTGGCATGTTCGTTGTAAAGAAGTCGGCATATTCAGTTGTAGCCTAAATGGCAAGTGTATATTCAGTTGGCTATTTAAGAGTCTTATAATCTGTTGTAAACTCTGTATTAAGCTGCAAGTCTTGTAATTATTTGAGATAATCAATAAAGAGATATATTTCTTCATATTTCATGTGACTTCAATTTATCTGCTTGATTTTGCTACACTGTTGTTGTTTTCTGAGAAATACCAGGAACTGTAATAGTTTGCCTTGTACAAGTGCATTTTAGACTTGTATGGCATCACGCCCAGTGGCTAGTTTCGATCATCCGAGATCGGGGCGTGACAAGAATGAATTAATTTATAGATAATTTTATATTTATAATCATGATACTTGTATGTTTGGGTATATGTTAATTTTAATAACTAGAGTTTTGTTTACTAAAAATCCCTAACTGGATTTTGCTTTAGATGTGCCACTCCACGTTACCGGAGAACCAAGTACATAACTAACATCTCATGCTATAAGACATACAAGCACACCAGTACTCGTAATCACAATTGTCGCCTATAAGGTTCTATGATAAGTTACCAAGTATTATCCAAGACTAGTACACTTATTACAATAGGAAAAATGCTTCTAAGTTTACATACTCTAAATATCTCATTACATTGTCCAGTTTAAAGACAGTAGCCCCGAACATGTTAATAAACAAGAATACATTTATTTATATAAAAGTGAAATGAGAGATCGTCAAAGTATAAGCCTTCAACTCCAACATTTCATTCATACTATATATTTTTGGGATCGAAACGCGAAAACCGTTCCCCCAAACAAAAGAAACTGTGAAAAAATCAAAAAAAATACGAAAAAATTAAATTTTCAAAATCACACAAGAGTCAAAATGCAAACACAATAATTTTTGACATAGAAAATCCTTGTAAAAAAATCTACGGGATGATCGAAGTCAAATCCTTAAAAGCATCTATTTATGGAATAAGAAGATATAGACTCCTTACAAACTTCTCGGTAAAACCCCTAAATTCTACTATTTTTTTTTATTAAATGTGGTACTGATTTAAAATTTTTGTATTATACGTCGCGTAGTCGTATTGTACGTCGTGCACGAAATTTTATTTTCGAAATTGCTCGACGAGTGTGAATATGTGCGAGCGTACATATTTTTGGAAAAATATTTTTCCATTTATATAGTTTCAAAATAATATATAGGAATTATTTTTATTTACTTAAGGTTGTGAAAAGCGTCGCACCAAGATTTCAAAAAAAACATTTTTTAATTTATCATTATAAAAAGGCGTAAGATATAATTTATGTATAAATTAATTTTTCGAAATTATTATCTTAAATTATTTAAAGGTATTTTTGAAGTAGTTCATATTAATATTTAAATTTATTTTTGAAATTTATTAATATTAATAATTCATTATTCAAAAAATATTTAAATATATATTATTTATTATTTTCGAAATTATTATTATTAGTATTTTGGAAAATATAATTTGAAATTATTGTGGCAATTTAAATCTTGTATTAGATTTTATGGATTGATTTTTAAATAGTTTAAAATTTAGGATAGAATTTATATTAAATATGAGTTTGATTATCTAGATTTAAATTTATTTAGATTTGGATTTGAATTTATTGAATTGATTTAAATTAGTGGATTGATTTATCTAATTGGATTTTTTCAATATTCTAAATCCTATCCAAATGGGAATTCTCACATCCTATAAATAGGCAGGTACTCCTCCATAATTTTTATCATTCACAATAATCCACAAATATTTTTCCACCCACGTGCATCGTGTCCATGTTTTTCCCTCCTACATCTTACTATATTTTTTTACATATACAATTCTTTTTCTCGTGTCGGACACACCCCCGACACCATCAATCATCTAACCCTAAACCTAAACCTAGTTTTTGTCCCCTTCCCGGCCTCCGACCATCTTCACCACCGTCACCACGCCAACCCCGGCTAAACCTAATGACCCACAGCCATACATCACACCAATGAAACCCCCAAAACATACCACATCCCAGCTGCCCCTTTTCGGCCATCCCCCTCACTGTCACAACCAAGGACTACAAAATCACCATCGCCCCTATTACACGCCGCCATCGCAGCCATCCCCACAGCCCACACGCCTGGCCATCCCAAACCCACTGTCCAAACCACCGGACCGCCTCCGACCCTGGCCAACTCCGGCCAACTCCCAGCCCACACAGCCGCTGCCACCACGTCACCACACCGCCACCAGTACACCACCCGAGCCACCGCCAGGATCGGCAACACACCAACACCCGGCCACCCGACAACCTCCCACCCACCGTCAACAAACATAACCACCAACATCCACAAGAAAAATCAAAAACCCTAACCCTAAAACTCACCTCCGTCCGCTCCGTCGCCTCCTTGTGTCGCACCCGCTCCTTGCGCCGCACCGTCGTGCGTCCGCCGGCGAGCGCGCATGGCTGAACCCCCGAAACCCCTCCGTGATCCTCCTTGCCGCCGTGTCACATCCTTCGTCGGCGATTCCGGCGCCACCACGAACACGGATCCGTCACGTACGCGGATCTTGAGCCGCCGCCCGCAACCCCCGCTCTCCTTGAGCTCCTTCCCTTCCGCGGTGTTCTCCGTGCGCCGCCTGCCCCCTCAGGCTGGAGCACCGCGCCGCCCGAGCCCCGACCTCTCGGCCGAGCGCTCCTCCGACTTTCTCTCTCCGCCGTGCCTCTCTCCTCAACCCTCCGCCGGAGCAGTCGCCTCCGATCCGCTCCTCCGTACAGCCTTCGCGAGCCACTGCCGGCACGCGCCCCTTCCGGCGAGCCCGATCGATGAGAACCCCCTTGTGAGTATCACCCCATTCTCTCACTCTCCCCCATCGTTCTTTTAAAAGAAAGCGTACAGTGTTTTATTATAGTAATTATTAACATTGTTTAGTTTCACTGTTAAAAAATTATTATTATTATTATTATTATTATTTAGAATTATTATACTGTATTATCATTATTATTATTATTATTGTTATTAT
>JANAVB010028513.1:0-39571 GCA_029216955.1 Iris pallida
ATATATAATATATATATATATATGTGTGTGTGTGTGTGTGTGTACTGTATATAAGTAATATATATAGGTATATACTAAAAAAAAAAAAAAAAAATATAGGTATATACTAAATATTTATAGGTATATACTAAATATGTCTATGTATATTAGTTACTATATATATTAACAAAAAAACTCAAAAAAATCAAAAAAAATATGAATAAACCGAATAAATCGAAAACCGAACCGATTTAATTCGGTTCGGTTTGATTCGGTTTTGGGCCAATTCGGTTCGGTTTCGGTTTTGCCTATTCTGTTTCGGTCCAATTCGGTTTTGGTTATTCGGTTCGATTTAAACCGAATGCTCACCCCTAATATACAAGTATAATTCAGCCATTTTTTTAAAAATATTTATTCAATTTTGGGACAAGTTGTGGCCGTTGATGGAAGATTGTCCGAGTAGCAGTCCAATCCCAAACCAGGCCTTCGTGTAACATAGATCCGAAGACATTGGGATTGAGTTTTTTTTAACACACTTACACGTCCTTACGGTTAGTCCTTTTTGTCTTAATTGTTGCAAAAAACATAAAATTAAATTATATTCAGATGCACACATGTTTTATCTTAACTCTATTCGTAACTAATTAAAATTAATAAGAATAGGTAAAACTTTAAAACCGATATTTTAATAAAAAAAATGATGTTAAAATAGGACTGTGTCACAGAAATGCAGCAACTAAGTACAAGCCTAGGAGCGATGATGAGTCTGGCCTGTGCGATGCGGGGCATCCACAACGTCGGAGGACTGACGAAAAATGGCCACGATCTGAGCTGGCGTGGGACAGAATGGGACACCCCGTGCATGAAAACTCATCGGTTAGGACGTCGCGCGGGCGGCCGAGGACCGGCACCATTCTACCACGGGTATAAACGATGGCTGACCACGCGGCCCGTCGTGCGGCGTCCAATGGGCGTCGGGAAGACGTCGTAAGGACGTCGTGCGCATAGAACGGGTGGCTGGGCGGAACCGGCTGTCGTAGGCGTCGTGAAGACGTCGGGGTCGCCTTCGACGTCGTGGGCTAAGCGAGGCGTTGAGTTGCTGGCGTCGAATGACGTCGGCCGTTCCGTGAGGCTCTGGAGTGCGCGGAGTGCGCGAGACGTACGTGCCGGGCAGTGATGAAAAAGCCAGTGCGGACAGGATCCGCACGAAGAGTCTGAAGCGACATGAGGACCGGCTAAAATTCGGGTGCGGGGAGACATACGATTTAACTGAGCTCGCACGTGCTGGAAAAAAAAAGTACAAGCCTAGAAAAGAGGTTTTTGGACCCACAGTAAAAATAAATAAAAAGGTAATGCGTTTCGGATTCGGTCGGATGTAACAAAATCCGACCCGTTTACCCATTATTTGACCGACGATCAAGGGCAAGTTTGTTATTACATCAATTCCCAAAATACCCCGCTGTAACTAAAACTACTCTCTCTCCCTCCCCCCCTCTCTCTCTCTATTCCGCTTCATCCCCCTTTTCTCTTTCTCTATCAAACACTCTCTCCCTCTCATGATTCCGGTCCATCGATTCCCCACTCGTTTCCCTCCCCTCTGAAAGGGGGAAACCCTAATTTTCATCCCAAACTCAGCACTCAGCTTTCTCCAGGTGGCTCTTCGATCCCAAAGTCGAGATTTTTCTAGGGTTTGATCGATGGATGGATGGATGGATGGATTGATTGATTGAATTTTCTTCTGTTATAGGTTCCGGATTTATGTCCCATAATCAATCCAGGTTCGACAAGAGCGAGGGCCAGCCGCGAAGACCCGGTCGATCCACCAACAGAGGCTTCTATGGCGGAGGAAGGGGCGGCGCGGCCCCTCCGTTATCGAACCCACAGGCGAACCGGAGGTAGCCCTTACTCGACCTTTCCTCCGTCAAAGTCGCCATTTTTATCGATTTCGAGTAGAATCTCCTAAAGCTGCGATCTTTACTTGTTTAGTGACGGTTTCTTGCTTTTTGGATTATGCAGTTTCAGGAATTCGGGCAATGGGCAGGGCGGGCAGCAGCCCGTGACTCACTCGACCGGCGCTTCGGCCGCTCCGAACGGAGGCCATGTTCTGGTGCCATCGCGTGGTAATTGCCCACTTGAAAGATTCGGTCTTTTCTTCTTCTGACTTTTGTTTCCAGTTATGGTAATATGATTCTGATGTTCTTGGAGTTCTTTTGTAGGACCGCCGGAGCCTGCGCCTGGCGGCAGTGCCGGACAGGTTGAAGCATCGGTGCAGAAGGCTCCGGGAGTCGTTCCGAAGGCTCCGTCGTCTAGTTCTTCTTCCCAGCCTGCTGCTGGTGCTTCACAGTCTGCTGCAACATCTACACCGCAGAAAGGTTGGTTTACTTCTTAGATGTTCATAGATGGTTTCTGTTTTTGATGCAGTATAGTGATGGAGAGTATAAGTGCTTTGCATAGCTTCATTCTTACTACTGCTGTTCGCCGACTAGGAACTTCTGTTGCTTCATATGAACCTCTATTGTGCGATTAAGTTTGCAAGTAAGCTACATCTTGTGGTTATGTTCCCAGGAAGCATAAACACTCTGAAAAATCAGTGACGTGTCCGTGTCACGTCGTCTGACACTCCAAACCGAAATACTGTGTCTTATGCCTCTATGGTGTTGTATTCATGTCCCTTGCAACATAGAATCTGTTCTCATTGTTCAGCTGTGATGTTTTGTTCAGGGGATCCCTCAAAGACATTTAATCTTCAATTTGGGTCTATTAGTCCAGGGCTTATGAATGGCATGCAGGTAATAAATAATATGTACAATACTCTCTCTCTCTCTCTCTCTCTCTCTCTCTTATTTTCAAACTGCAGGATTCTATCTCTACACCGTGTCACCTGATTATGTGCAATTCACAGATTCCTGCTCGGACAAGCTCTGCCCCACCGAATTTAGATGAGCAGAAACAGGCACAGGTTTGTTGACATTGACCTGTAAATATTCTGTATTGTGTTCATTCTTTGTTGATACACTTGTTACATGGTGTGCCAAAGTGATATATTACAGGATCACGCAAGTTGTTTCCAATTGATTTGTATAACCTTAGCCATAATCATAAACCCTCAAGCCCACCACAATTAGTTCATCTGAGCCAGGTTGTAATTGGTCCCTATGAACCTAGATCTTATGGACATCCTAGTCGGCTCCGAGGATTTTATTTTCGTTTTACGGCTTTGAATTAGATTTATCTTTTAGTGTCGAGAAATGTTTGGCTCAAGTTGGATTCAGATTAATCCGACACTTTCATAACATGTAAATAGGTGTCTTGGGTATACACCGGCTTGACTGAATCGTACTTGGTTTTTAGATATTTCCCCAACTCTTATTCATGCTTTTGTAAGTATAAGTTGTGTAAATCATTTGGGTTATTTTTTTGAACATAGTGTGGGGAGTGATAGATGTACCACATTAGAAGGAGATATGAGATACATTATTTCAAGGAGTTGCTAAGACTCAGTAGACCAAAAAGGGACATTGAAGTTGAAGAATAAGATTATGTAGCCAATCCCATCAATTTGGGATTATTGCTTTATTGTTGTTCCCTTAACGATGCTTGGCTGGATTTACTGTCATATTAAATTGGTTTTGAATCAAGATCGACTTTAATGTGGTTACTTCTCAACCGGCGTTTTTTCATGTCTAATCAGAATAATTTTCTCCCGATTTGCTTGATTCTGGCCCAATTTGGTTTGGGTTCAGATTATGGAATCAGTCTCAGTAACCTATATGGTTGATTACATCTAATGTGTTCCAAGTGCATGAAATTCGACCTCCAGTATGTTAAAACTTTATGTGGAATCAGATTCAATTTTGGCTCAGATCTTGATGTGTGAATCTGTGATGCATCTAATTATATATTATCCATAGCCCCTTACTAATGTATGGCGATCAAGATGCTTCGTTAGCTCTTCATTGAAATAGAATGTATAATCTTTTGGTAGATTCTTTTGTGCGGTTATTCATTTTGTGGTCCTTCCTTTTTTATGCATCTTAGTGTACTTATATTCTTCATTTTTTTTTTGCTTGATCCCTCTGATGTGACAAATAAATTGAACTGCGAAGGCACAATTTATCTTATTGTCAAGGTGCATCTATCACACAGCACTGTAGAAACACCTTTCTGCTTCATCCATGCAGTTCTAGGCTTCTAGCTTTATCTATTACTCAATAGTCTTTTATTCAATTTCAAAGAGCCTCGTCTTTACCTCATCGAGTTCGTCCAATTTTCTTAAGATATACTAAAATTTGTTCGACCGGTAGCTGTTTAGCTAAGATCCAATCTAGCGTGCTAGGAGCGGTATGCAATGGTTGCTTTGTGGCAGGCGAGATCAATTGAATAGTATAGTCCACTTGGAATTCATGCGTGACTTGAGTGATTCTCTTTAGTTTATCTTCTAGAGTTTACGTCTCGGTCTCTTACGTGCGGCTGCCTTACCCTTCCTTGCTTATGTACCCACCGGTTATGATTCTACAACTTTAGACTATGGTTCGTTTTGTAGGATCTACTACAATTGTTGGAAAAATCTCGTCATAGATAGACAAACGTAATTCTATGTGATCATTCACTTATCCACCAACTTTTTTCCGTATGCTACACGTCCATATAGCTATGTTTTTCATTAATAACAAAAAAAAGTTATTTTTCATAAGTGGATTTTTTTACCTTTACTGACAATGTGATTGTAATTTGATACTCCTTTATTTTGCTAGAGCTTCCAATATTCCTTACCATCACTCTATGTGCACAAATACGGTCACAGGTAATGATAGGGGCCAAGATGGAACAATTTTTCTGTGACTAATAATAAATACTCGAAGTTTAAAATAATAATAAAAAATAATCTGTTGTACTCTATTTACAAAAACCTGCAGATTTCCTAAAGAATATAAACAGAACACTTAAAAAAATTCATCACAGTTTTTTGAAGATTAGCGTAGTTGAATGTCACGCTTTTGCATATCAAACAATTCATCTATGATAGAATTAATATTGAAATTATGTTCTCCCGATACTATAAATAATTATACAAGTTGGAGATGAGGGAGAGGAACAAATAATTGGTAAAACAATTATACCATCTATATTATTCTATTTAAAGAAGAAACAAAAACAATTTAAAATTTTAAGATTTGTTAAATTGGATTCTGTTATTTTAAAGATTTGGAGTGAGGTTGGTGGTGGATAGGAGATATTTTCTAGACTAAATTGGATAAGATTGTTAATTGCATTGGAGCTTGTTTGCTTTTCCATGGAATAGGCAATCGTCATCAAAGTGTAACCGTAGGAGACCACACATGGAGTCTTGGATTGAAGTGAAGGCGAAATATATCGAAGTGAGACGAACGCAGCGAGAAGATTTTCTAGACTAAAGTGGATGAGATTGTTTTTACTTCTTGCGTGAGGGGGGTGGGGGTGGGCAGGCTGGGGTAATCTATCCCTATGGATAAGGACACAGTACGGATAGTATACACTATATAGTCATTTTCAAATAGGTACGACATGTAGTAATCTATGATGCATGAATGTGGACACGCTACAGGTACGGACATGACATAGATATAGATACATTTTCCTGTGCATGCAACATATTCATCCCTTTGTAGGTGTTTAAGAACTTCAGTTCACCTTGCATACACATTTCTGTTATACTTTTTTTCAAGTATAAATGAGGTTTATACTATACATTTATTGTTTATTTCAGCAGTTTGAATAAATTTTATTGCATAGGTTTTTCCACATGGTCTATACTCACAAAGGAAAAGCCTATGCTTTAAAACACCTTTATGTTATCCTTTTTCTAAGTATAAATGAGGTATATACTGTACATTTCTTCTTAATTTCAACCGTTTGAATAAATTGTTTTGCTTAGGTTCTTCCAGATGGTCTACACTCACAAAGGAAATGTCTATACACTTTATATATATTCTTGAAAGCCGTCAGTACACGAATTTAATATCAGTTTAGTCCCTTTTAACTTAATATATTGAGACTTTCTTCATCATTCAGGCTCGCCAAGATTCATTTAAGGCCATGCGGACTATGCCCATTCCCTCTGCTCCAAAACAGCAGCAGCAACCTAGGAAGGATGTGGGTAGCCATAATAAATCAAATACTGGGGAGTTTCATCCTCCAACCCAGACAAAAAGGGATATGCATGTACCTATATCATCAGTTCACACCTCTGTACCGCCAAAGCAATCTGTTCTTCCAATAGGTGGTATGCCAGTTCACATGCCATTTCCGCAACCACAAATTTCCATGCAATTCAGTGGCCCCAGCCCGCAGATGCAATCGCAGGGTGTCACAGCCAATTCATTGCAAATGACAATGGCAATGATGAATGGCCCCCAAGTTCAACAACAGATGTTTGTCCCTAATTTCATCCACACCCGATGCAACCACAGGCACTGATGCACCAGGGACCGAGCATGGGATTTGCACCTCAAATGGGTCACCAACTGCCATCTCAGTTAGGCAACATCGGATTCGGGATATCTCCACAATTTACACAGCAGCCTGGAAATTTTGGAGGTCCGCGAAAGACTACAGTGAAAATAACACATCCAGATACTCATGAGGAGTTGAGGCTTGATAAAAGGACTGATTCACATGTAGATGGTGGTGCTTCCAGTCAAAGGCCACTTTCTAATGTGACCACAGAGTCTCAGTCTATCCAAGCTTTTGATACCTCTCATCAGATCAACTACTATCAGCCATCCGGTTCTTATTCCCCGTTCTTCTCTGCGCCTAATTCTCATCCTCTGACAAGTACCCAGATGACTACAGGTTTTCAGGGTCCAAGATTTAGCTACCCTGTTGCCCAAAATGGGCAAACTATTTCATTCCTGAGGCCACCACCTACCTTACATGGTGTTTCTGAGGGACCCAACTTGGAAGTCCCACCAGTTCCTGCCACATCTGCTCCAGTCCAGGTGACAATAAAACCTGCCGTTTCTTCATCTGTGCAAAGAACCGGTGCACCTTCTGTAGTAATTAGCATGCCCAGAAGCAATGTAGACGCACCAAAGTTGCTAAAGCCACAAGGGCATGCCAATGTTTCCCATCAGAATAAGGAGGATGAAACTGTTCCGAGAAGTATTAGGGATGATTCTAAATCAGCTGGACCCCAAGGAAATACTTTTTTATTAGTTACAGATTCGACTGTGGCAACTTCCGCAATTCCAACCGAAAGAATACAAATTGGAACATCAATTACTGTCACTTCAGTTGTGGATTCTAGCCCCATTGAGTCAGCAACTGAAGGGAGTAGACAAGAATCTATTCAAAGGTCAGATTCCTTGAAAGACCATCTGAAGAAGACGGCTAAGAAGGATGCTAGCCATACCCAGCAACAGAATCAGGTGCCTCATCCTTCTTTCCTTGTATATATGTGTGCGTGTGTGTTTGCATGTTTGTGCGCACGCGTGCTTACCCTTTTTAATATTTTGAATTTGATTGAATTGTTGCAGGCAACTGCACCAACTGCTGCAGGTTTCACAAAATCCTCAAAACTAATTGAGGATGGGTCAAATGTAAGTGCTCAGGAACTACCCAGAGGTTCTGAGACATTCCACTCCCTTTCCGGGTCTGATTCTCCTACCGCTGCAGCTAAGTTGCCTTGTACGAATGAAGAGCATGCAAGTTCTGTTGAATCCCTAGAATCAGAAAGTTTTGAGGTGAAAGAAATACCAGCACTTGCAGTTTCTGAAGTTACATTGGTAAAGGAAGCACCACAGGGTGAGAGATTTGTATCAGGCATTTCTGATTCCACTTCTGTAAATGAACAGATATCAGTAGACTCTGTATTAAAGGACGAAAATTTAATAGTGACAGAGGATGAAACAGTTGAAGCTCCTACTGATTTCTCACATGATAGTACTATCTCTGGGTCTTCTCCAGTTTCAACAATGATAGGAACTTCTGAAGCTGTAAATTCAGTCAAGTCGATAAAACAGGAAGATGTCAGAGAAAAAAATTCTGAAAAGGTAAATATTTGTGAAGTGTTTGATGAAAAGGAGCAGATCGAAACCAATAATGAAGAAGTATACTGTATGTTAAATGCCGATGGTAAATCTGAGGAATCAGATGTTCCTTCTGTTGCATCTTCTGACATCAAAGATGCTGTTACAATTAAATATGATACAAATAGCAGTCTTGATATTGCCTTGAGCGATCCTGTTACTTCACCTGTAGAATCAACACCTGTTCTAGCTACAGTTCTCTCTGAGACAAAACAAAATCTTGAGGACCAAGTTGCACAGCTGTCTAGTGGGTTGGCTGGTACTGTTATTCTTTCTGGGCCAAAGGACAAGATTACTTCAGAGCCTGCTAGAGCAAGGACCAATGCTGCAAAGAAGAAGAAAAGAAAAGAACTTTTTTCCAAGGCAGATGCTGCAGGAACCTCCGACCTTTACAATGCATACAAGGGTCCAGAAGAAAAGAATGAAGTTGCTGATTCCTTGGAAAACGTAGATAGTTCTTTGACAGTTAATACAACAGGTGTGCAGGCAGACGTGCATGGTAAGAATGCTGTTGCAGGTGAGGAAGATGAACAAAGTAAAACAGAAATTGATGATTGGGAAGATGCAGCTGATATCTCCACTCCGAAATTGAGATCAGAGGGGGATCTTGTTCTTGGAAATGAAGCTACAAACATGAAGAGGTACTCCAGAGATTTTCTATTAACCTTTATTGAGCAGTGTACCGATCTTCCTGTTGGCTTTGAGATGGGATCTGATATAGCAGATGCATTGATGAGCAGTCCAGTAGTGACAACACATTTCTTCGAACGTGATTCATATCCAAGTCCTGGAAGAATAACAGATAGGTCTCTAGGGGCTTCCCGGATGGACCGTCGTATGGCTGGAGTTTCAGAAGATGAAAGGTGGACCAAAGCCTCTTCCTTTGGTCCTGGACGTGACATTCGACTGGATATGGGTTATGGAGCTGCTAATGTAAGTTCTCGTGTGGGACAAGGAATCAATCATGGGGTTCTCAGAAACCCACGTGGCCAATCCAATCACTTTGCTGGTGGAATTCTCTCTGGGCCTGTGCAATCTATGCCATCTCAGGGGGGCATGCCTCGGAGCAATTCTGATGCAGACAGGTGGCAACGTGCTACCGGCGTCCAAAGAGGTCTAATTCCTTCGCCTCATGCAACTTCACAAATAATGCACAAGGCTACGAACAAGTATGAAGTGGGCAAGGTGTCTGACAAAGAAGAGGCAAAGCAGAGACAATTGAAAGCTATACTAAACAAATTGACGCCTCAGAATTTTGAGAAACTCTTTTTGCAAGTCAAGGAGGTTAACATTGACAACAAAGTTACTCTCACTGGGGTCATCTCACAGATTTTTGACAAAGCTTTGACGGAACCAACTTTCTGTGAAATGTATGCGAATTTCTGCGCCCATCTTTCTAATGAATTACCTGATTTCAACGAGGACAATGAAAGGATAACCTTTAAAAGGTTGCTATTGAACAAGTGCCAAGAAGAGTTTGAAAGAGGTGAAAGAGAGGAAGCTGAAGCTAACAGAGCTGAAGAGGATGGTGAGATAAAACAAACTGAAGCTGAAAGGGAGGAGAAAAGAACTCAGGCACGGAGACGTATGCTTGGAAACATCCGTTTGATTGGAGAACTATATAAAAAAAGGATGTTAACAGAAAGGATTATGCATGAATGCATCAAGAAGTTGTTGGGAGAATATGAGAATCCTGACGAGGAAGATCTTGAAGCTTTATGTAAGTTGATGAGTACAATTGGGGAGATGATAGACTATCCAAAGGCTAAGGTACATATGGATGGGTATTTTGTCAGGATGTTGAAGCTCTCGACCAACCAGAAACTATCTTCTCGAGTTAGATTTTTACTGAGGGATGCAATTGATCTTAGAAAGAACAAGTGGCAACAGAGAAGGAAAATTGAAGGACCAAAAAAGATTGATGAGGTGCACAGGGATGCAGCTCAAGAACGGCAAGCTCAGGCGAGTAGATTATCCCGTGGTCCTGTTATTAGTTCTGCATCAAGACGTGGACCACCTGTTGACTATAGTTCTCGCAGTAACAGTGTAATACCTTCTCTGAGTTCTCAGCAGATAAATAGTAATCGTGGTATGCCAGCCCAGGTTCGTGGGCATGCTACTCAAGATGTCCGAATGGATGAAAGACAGCAATTTGAGAGCAGGGTGCTGTCTGTTCCCCTCCCTCAAAGGTCCACAGATGATACCATTACCCTTGGTCCTCAAGGTGGTCTTGCCAGGGGGATGTCCATCAGAGGACAGCCACTAATGTCAAATGCTCCCTCAGCTGACGTTCCTCCAAACCTTGGAGATCCTCGTAGATTGGTTTCAGGCTCTAATAGTTACAATTTTATGTCAAGAGAAGATAACATGCCAAGATATACGCAGGATAAGTTTTCAAGTGCACAATACGATCAGCCAAGCCCATATGGCCGTAGTTCTTCTATTGGTAGCAGAGATCTCCAGTTTCCAGATAATGTGACTGACAAATCGGCTGTAACTACCATCACTGGGAGAATAAATGCGTCTAGTGGAATTCTTCCTGCACCTTCAGAGACAAAGCAGCTATCTCAAGAGAGTCTACGAGAAAAATCCATATCTGCAATACAGGAATTTTACAGGTTGATTCTAATTTTCATTTGTTTCTTTCTAGCTTTTATTGCTTGAGAATTACTGTTTATATTTTTGTGCTAAGCAAATGTCACCTTTTTCTGATGACCTCCTACTATAACTCATTCATATTTTTATTCATATATTATATATAGTTATCCTTGCTTATTGCACATTAGTAGCATTTGATTCTTTGGGTCAAGATGTTGGCAAATTGACAGGGGTTATGAATCAGTATGATATGATTTGCGTTAGATGCAATGCATTGGCTTCTTTATGAATCAGTATGATATGTTTCAGAAGCCTAATCCAAATTTAAACTCGAATGAGAAGCACATTGGTAAACTTACCCTCTCTGGACACGAGGACAGGAAGGTTTGTTTACAATTCATGTCCTCTTTAGCCCCTACACTTGTGACTTACATGATCTCATCTCGTTGTGTTATTGTAACTACATATTCGATAGCTTCATGAAAGACATAATAGTTAAATAATAAACGTATGCAAATATTTAAATATTTCAAAACAATGTTTTTGTCACAGATCCGGCCTTCTATGTGCGCTTCCACTCACATCTCGATTAACTTCATTCTGATCATTTCCGCATCATTTCAAACTGACGTTTGGTGCAACTCGATTCCTTTTCATACTTATTTAATTTCCACTATAGATTGTATGCACATATTGAAACATTTCAAAATTATGCTTTTGTCACGGTTCAGGCCTTCTATTTGCCTCCAGTCATGTCTTGGTCCACTTCAATCCAATCATTTCTGCATCATTTCAAAATAATGCTCGGTGCAACTAGTGTCCTCGTCCATACTCTCTTTGATTTCTAGTGTAAATTGGAACTATGTATGGCTCCACTCGTGTATCCAAATATCAATTCACTTAACCAAGATTTTGGAGTTTAGACAATCTGACATCTTGTACTAGCATCCTGCTTGACCTTTATCCAGCTAAAACTTATTGCCATGAAATCAAGCATTTAACTAAAAACATTTTATTGTTTAGTCATCCATTTGTTTTGAACTTTGAAAGTGTGAATGCACTATGTCAAAGGTTCAAAATACCACTGCATCTCTCTTCAACTTCTCTAGCATATTTCAAGAAGCATGCCTGCAATAATGTTCTGAGGTTATAGAACAATCTAGTCCACCCTCCCCCCCCCCCCCCCACAACCCACACACACCTTTCTCCCGTTTATGTTTTGGAATGACACATTTTTCTTATGTTTCTTTTCTATTTTTGGGTGCCTGAATAGTACTTAACATTCTTGTGATAGTGAAGAAAATAATTGCTTAAACATACAGTTTTTAAATGGCAAAGTAAACTTCAAAATGATCTTGTCACCTTGGAGTAGGATACCATACCAACTTTTCTGATTGGTTTGAGTGGGCTTCTATGGCCCATTTTTTACTGCAATGGGGAACAATGTGTTAAAAATCTGGAGATGGAAGTCATTACATTGCCAAAGATGTTCAGTGTTAGTTTGGTTATATTTAATAGGTTAATTTGCACTTAACTATCACCACCTTTTACACTTAAATACCTACTACTATTTTAATAATCTGTTTAATAGCTTAACCTTCCTTTTTGCACTCAAATATCCTAAACTATCATAAATTTGCAGTTGGATAAGCAATTGTGGAAAGTCAATTTTGCCCTTCTCTTAATTTCATCGTCTTCCTCTTCTTTTATCCATAACCCTAGTTGTCCGCTCCCCCCTCCCAACTGCACTAGCCTCCGACTGACCACCTCCAGTTCATGCATGGATGCAGCCGCGATTACCCCTTCTGCCTGTGCTTGGGGCAGGGACGGCTACAGATATCCCTCTGAGGCTGGCAGCAACAGCCGCAGCCTCTGATGGTGATTGGTTGCAGGCAGCAGTGCTCACCCTGCGGCCTGCCACAGCGGAGCATTCTCTCTCCCCCGTTGGCCTGCCCTCGCTGGAGCAGCAACAGGCCTGCCCACGTCTCAGGCGAGCTACAAGTGGATTTTTTTTTATTTTATAAAAAAGAAGTAATTTCTTTTTTGCTTAGGGAGAAAAGTCAGAATATAATCACTTGTGTTTTTCACATGACTGTTAAGTGTTAAGGGAGACTAATGGAGGGTAATAAATTGCAAAAGTGATGATTGTTGAGGGCATTTTAAATGCCTCTAAAAATATTACATGATATTTAATTGCAAAATTGGTGATAGCTCAGTGTATTTAAGTGCAAATTAGCCTATTTGATAATATAGTAGGTATCCTGAACTATATATATATACAACAAGAACAAAGCATTTATCCCAAAAAAATTGGGTTTGCTACATGACTCCGTTTCTTCATTCTGCTCTGTTGAGGGCCCATTTCTTCTCTGACAGAAGCCCGTATGTGCATGCTTTGAGGATTCTTTTCATAGACATCCAACAAAAGGTGTTGGTAACAAACTACTTAGTATATATGCATTAAACTGTATATACTGTGAGGAAACCAATCGATGCATGTTCCAATGTTAGCTTGTCAATGTGAATTTACTAGGTTTAAATTTGGAAATTTCGGAGGAGCTCCTTCTGAGTAGATTTGTACTAGCTTCTGATTTAGGTTAGTGAACTGTTATTGATATTGGTTAAGTGGTGACTGATTCCATTCTGTTCCGAATGGAAAATGTGATGTGAACCTTGGGAGAACTCATCATAAAAGCAAGCTATTGAGAGGAGAGAGTCAAATATTATATCAACCCAGGTCAAGTTCCCCATATAGACTATACGATCGTAACATTCCATCACGCCGCGCGGTCTCGTCACCTACACGGGATGGCTTTGAACTAGACTTCTAGCCCCGAAGGAACACTACTATGCCGGCGTTACCAACCGTACCACAGTATTGCAACCGGGAGACATGGTATAGGCTGTGTAACCATTTGATACAAACCTTGGGCTACTCGCCCTAAAAGTAGTCGTTAAGAGGAAAGATTATATCAACCCGCATCAGATTCCCCATATAAGTGATGTGGGACTGCAGGACCCTAAGAAATGCTATTCAAGTTGTGCATGGTTGTCAAATTGGGAGTAAGTAGTCTTTAGTGATAATCATATCGATGAGGTTAGAGAAAAGATATGCAACCTGGATCTGTGTTCCGGACCTCTGGTGATGAGGTGCAGGGAGAAAAGTTTGTGACTTTGCGGTGAAGTCGATCAAGGCATGAGTGGAGGCATATAGAACAGGTCTGGTACTTGTGACGAAAGCGTCAATATGAAATGTTTTTATATTTATACGTGTAGCTATTGGGGGCGTTCGTTGGGTGGGGGTGGGGGGTGAGGGTGGGGACCTTGCTTGGAGATGGAAAGTTGTCAGTCAATTGTCAAAGTAATTTTGGATTTTTTTTTTCTTTATTATTTTTGCCATTGGCATAGAAACAACTTGTAATGGGGCCATTTTATCGAAAAGTGCACTTATTTAAACAAAAACATCATTACCGTCAATTTGGAGGCTGAACTATTTTAACTGTATTTTTCACAGATGGCTCAAAGTTCTGATATGATGTTTGTTTGTAGTAGCAAAACGATAAGTGGAGGATGTTGAGGGGGTCAGTTTATTAACATATTCGGTTACTTATTATCTATACACTGATTGTAGTGTTCAGATCTTGTTTAAGTTTTCTAGATTCTTTATTGTATCTTAATTGTATCATGTACATATTCCTCTAGACTCTTTACCATCTAGGGAAACTCGGAGGGTGCTCCTAGTTTGCATGAGTTTAAACTGCATAGCAGAAATGTAGGTGTACTTACCTGCCAAGTGCACGCAAGTTTTATGGCATGTTGCTCTCATGCTGTAGTACGGTAGTTATTGTATTTTTTGTGCTCGCTGTACCAAAGTTCAGGACTACATTGCCAGAGTACAATAGTTATTTAGGGACTGGGCTGATAAGTGTTATCCCAAAAAATGATAAAATTTGGGTCGTCTGTTGAATCCTTTTCTTCATTCAGCTTTGTAAGGGTCTGTAGCACGAACAAAGTCATATGCTTTTTTACAGCTTCAATACATGTTCATTTATGCATATCCCTAGTCCTAGCACCTCCTTTAACTAGTGTCTTACTGCGCCTCCTTACCCTTGCATATATTGGTCTGCGTTGTACATGTCCAAACTACCTAAGACGTGTTTCTCTTACATATTTTTCAGTCGATGGTGCTACTGGAAACCTTTAAAAAAAAATCCCTATCAACTTAAATAATCTTTGAATATATGTTGTAATTTGATATTTTGTTGTTTTCGCAGGCTGCTTGTTTTATTATTATAATTGTCTGAGATTTTGTTGTTTTTACATGATGCTCTCATGCTGTGGTACTGGTAGTTATTGTATTCTTTGTGCTCACTGTACCAAAGTTGAGGACTACATTGCCAGAGTACAGTAGTTATTTAGGGACTGTTGGCTGATAGTGTTGTCCCAAAATTTTGGGGTCGGCTGTTGAATCCTTTTCTTCATTCAGCTTTGTTAAGGGTCTGTAGCACGAACATAAGTCATATCCTTTTTTACAGCTTCAATTCATGTCCATTTACGCGTATCCCTAGTCCTAGCTGCTCCTTTAACTAGTGTTACTTCTCATCCTTACCCTTGCATATATTGGTCTGCGTTGTACATATCCAAACTACCTAGGACGAGTTTCTCTTACATATTTTTCAGTCGATAGTGTTATTGCAGACCTTTAAAATTTCCCTATCAACTTAAATAATCTTTGAATATATGTTGTAATTTTAGATTTTGTTGTTTTCGCAGGCTGCTTATATTATTAATATAATTGTTTTTGTCTGTTTAAGAACTTACAGAGGGGCTTGTTGTTCTCTATTTCAGTGCGAAGGACGAGGAGGAGGTGATTTTGTGCATCAAAGAGCTCAAATCCCCAAGTTTCTACCCGTCCATGGTATCATTGTGGGTAACGGATTCATTTGAGAGGAAAGACAAGGAAAGGGATCTCCTTGCCAAGCTTCTTGTTAACCTCTGCAAGTCCCGAGATAACCTGCTTCGCCAGAATCAGCTTATTCAGGGGTATAGACATAGTTTAACCAATTAAATCTAAACAGCTACCCTCATCCAAAACGAAGAATTAAATTTACTTACATGTGCTTGAATTTGTTGGTGTCAGGTTTGTATCCGTACTCTCAACACTTGAGGATGCAGTAAATGATGCTCCGAGAGCTGCAGAGTTCCTCGGCCACATTTTTGCCAAAGTTACTCTCGAGCAAGTTGTTCCTTTAACAGAGATCGCAAGGTTGATTCGTGAAGGTGGAGAAGAGCCAGGAAGCCTTGTAGAAACTGGGCTCGCATCAGAAGTCCTTGCTAGCATCCTTCAGTTCATTAGGACAGAGAAGGGAGACTCAGTTTTGAGTGAGATCCGCACAAGCTCCGGTCTACGGTTGGAGGATTTTCGACCACCGCATTCCACTAGATCAAATAAGTTGGATCCATTTATCGGGTAAGGATGAGATATTCTTGTTTAGGACCCCTTCAGGCGTACTTCCGCATCCAAGAACGCGTTGTTTTATTGTTTAGAGTTATATTGGTTCCTATTTAGCCATGCCATCTAATCTTCTGTAGTTCGCTGCCAGTGGAAATGGAGTTATCAATTGAACAGCCTAATTAGTGATAGTAATAGGGATAAGTAGCCGTGAGGAGTTATTTTTTAGGCCAGTTTTTTTTACAATTAAAGACATGGATGTTTCTTCTCCTTCGAGGGATATAATGGAGCCAAGGCTTTGTCACTTGGTTACATGATCTATAAATGTTTATATTTGCAACATTTGCTACTTTTAGATGCTGGACATACACCAAAGATACTAGCTTTTGTAGCAGGTGCAGTTTCAAACTCCTTTGATATGTGAATTAAGGCCTTTTCTTTTAATGTTGTATGCTCTTATTTGCTTAGAACTTCATATTTATTGATATGGCTTAAAAGGTACGTGTAATATGAATATATGTTGCCAGTTGCCTTGTGGTCTTCTGATTTCCTCGACTTTCATCTTGGTGTTACTTAAATTGAATTGATCAATTTTTTCTTCTTTTGCGGGATGTTTTGCTGCTTGCCAATGATGGCTGATGAAGAAACCCATGAATGTGAAATGCCAATGACGGCTGATGAAGAAACCCATGAATGTGAAATTAAAGCTGGCATGTTCAATTGATTTCAAGGATGTAATTTTGAACATCTGTGCTATCTATCATTCATGAATCAATCAACTTCTAAATCCATTTGAGACTTTAATACTTGCTTCTTGTTTCTCTCTACTTTCGGCAAATATGGGG
The DNA here is from genome assembly GCA_029216955.1 of Iris pallida. NCBI lineage: Eukaryota > Viridiplantae > Streptophyta > Magnoliopsida > Asparagales > Iridaceae > Iris > Iris pallida. The sequence goes on from JANAVB010028513.1 coordinate 16,941, forward strand.
TTTAGCTCTTGTATTTTGAACTCCTTTAAACATCTGAGACTTCATTTTGGCATTGCAACTTACATAACACCCACAATGACAACTAGTGGACAATTTGTGTATGCTTTCGTTTTTGGACGTAAGTCGAAAGATGCATATTACTTGATTTTTCTTTTTCTTTTTCTTTTCCAATGGCATAATTATCTATTAATTGTTGATGGAGAGAACATGTTGGTTCTTAAAAATAACGTAACCTCTCTTTTATGTACCAAAAAAGTAAATATGGGTTTATAATACCTAGAGATATGTTCGAGTATGAATATATGAAGATGGTAATAGCAAGAATTTATTAAAAGATGTTCGATACAAAGATAATATTGCTAAAGTCAACAAGCTTATGCTACTTAGAAAATAAGCTTCCATGCAAAATCCGAACCCTAACTGTTAAGAATCTCAAGTTTATTTTTGGAATCCAAACCCTATAATTCAGTCTTAGTTTAGCAATATTTTAATATAAGTAACACAAACGGTCAATCGAATGTTTAAGTAAGAAAGCACCTGTATTCGATTATAATAGAAGCGAGAGCAATTTCATTCTCCATTTTGCTTTTGTTTAAGAGCATCTCCAACCATATTGTGAGTTTGGAAAAAAGTTGTTGCCGTATACGAACGACAAGTTTTCATTTAAAAAGTTATTCTCCAACTCAAATGTCAAATAATTATGAAGGTGACATGGCATGACATGACAAAGACATTGTGAAGTTGGTTGCCTAGTTCTAGACAATGCAATTGACAATGACTTTACATCCACATCATCAATTATGAATAAAAATATTTATAAAAGAGGAAGTAGATGAGAAGTTGTCTTGAAAGCTGGAAAAAAATATTTTTTATTATCTTCTCAATACTTTTGCATTGGAGAATACTTTTGTACCTCGTTGTCTTTTGTGAATATAATCTTAGCCACCTATGAAAGACATTGTCTTGTATATTATTGTTGGATTGCATCTCGTTTTCGGTTGAACGCTCAAATTTTTTTTTTGGGGGGGGGGGGGGGGGGGGGGGGGGGGGGTTGACAATGGAGTTGGTAATTTAGTCCCACATCGGTTAGGAGGTGGGATCATGTTGTGTAGATAATTGGCTCAGGTTACATGAAAATTCTCTTTTAAGGCATGTGGACTCAATTCAATATCGTACATCATAGATTAACTCCGGTTCGGGTCACACCGTATTTCCAACAAGTGGTATCAGAGTCCATGGTTATGGGACTAGTTTGGACGGCTCTAATTGGTTCGAGACATGGTGATGAACGTTTATGTGTATAATCGGATTATACGGACTCTTCTCAAGGTGGAGTAGGAGCATCAACTACACGAATTGGCTTCAAAGGTAGGTTTGACGAGCCCAATGTGGAGCAAGACGTTGCGATTGGCACACAATTGTGGTGTGGATCAACGTGTCAGTTTTGGTGCTGTGGTCAAACGGATCGAGATGACAATATGTTGGATCTCCTAGGTGCTCGGCTGGCGGGAACGAGCATAGGTAGTCGGAGTATGCTAAGGTTGTTCAGTTAGCGGAAACGAGCAAAAGGGCAGCCGGTGTTAAGGGTGTTCGGCTAACGGGAACGAACAAATGATAGTCGGGTGTGTGTCACGACCCGATACCCAAATTGTTGGGCCGGGCCGAGCCATGTCCAGCCTACGCTTGGTTAAAGCGCAGTAAGCTGTTCTAAGAATAGACAATAAATGATCTAAGCTACTAACAGTTCTAAAATCACATTTAAAGGTTCATCACAACACAGCATCTATAAGCGAAGGTAAACAAGAACAGACTAAATAATACACTTCCAAGTATCTAACTGGAGACAAAGTCCAGTATCCAAATATAAGAACATACCAAAGTCTCAGTCTCAAAACATATGGAAATAACTAAGCAAGGTTCCCCGCTGGGGCCTCTTCTGGAGCTAAGGCCAGGTCCTCAATGCAGTACCATAATATGTAATATAGCGTTTTCCTCCTCGAAAAGTATACCTACAACGTTATCCTGTCAGGACGGGAGCAAGTACAACCTCTACAACTAAAGTACTGAACATATAATGAAAGAGATGTACAACAAGAAACATGGTGTGATAAGTCTATAAAACAGGAAATACTGGAAAACATGGCCTCATGGTACAACTGGGATCACAGTATCATGGTAACATAGGGAACATGGCATATCTGGAATCATGGTATGACTGGAATCACGGTAAAATACATTTGTCAAGATGACACATGTATATCTAATATTTAAAACTGGAGCAAGTACGTGATCGGTCAATAGGTGATGGTGCTGTGGCACCGGTAAGAACCATATGTACTTCCGTACATGCCTAAATGTACACACGTACAAGTCCGCAGGATTTTGGGCCTATGGCAAGGTCTACATGCATAATGTCGTCCTTACACGGCATCAAGGTCGCAGATAGGGGCATGATCACGTACTCAACTGTCAGTTTCCCCATAACCCATATTCTAACATGTGAGAGATACGAGAACAGTAAAACATGTGAAAAATACTGGGAGCAGTATAAGCATGGCAGGTACTGGGAGCAGTACAAAACATGTGAATACTCAGAGCCGTATAAAGCATAGTGAAACATGTGCTGAGAACCAGTAAGAAGCATGTGAAGATATGATAACTATCCTAAGCATGGTAGGGACCAACTTAATGTAACATGTGAAGATTTAACTTGCAGTTATTCAGAAAGCAGTATTTTAACAGGGTTAATACATGTTCTAGCATTAAAAGACAGTAAATGAGTGTGTAGATGTACTTGCCTCGAGCAAAGCAAGAATACTAGTACGAAGATATAGATGTCCGGTGTCCTGTCAATAGTGATATACAACTCAGTTCTAAGCTATGATCAACAATATACTAGTGGTGTGACACGACTCCTAACTGGATACTAGTCAAGTGGGGACCTAGCATAAAAGTCTAATGTGGAGTGCCACTATATCCAAACTAAATTCCTAGGGTCTTTATACTAGTGCGGGGTGAGGTCCAATACGACTAAAACACAAAACAATCATAAAAAGTTGCAAGTCGTAATTATTTAATAATTAAATCAAACTGTACACTAAGTTCCAATAATTTTTGAGATAGACAAAAAGCTTAAATATATATAAAATAAAGTACCAAAATGATCCTTGTTAATTATAGAAATTTATAATAATTTTTCTGGGATTTATAAACCCTCATAAATATTTATTAAAAATCAGCAAACTTAAATATATTGAAAATGAGTTCTGTTTTCCCATTTTTTTATAAAATACCAAAAGCACTTAATAAATGCTAGAAAAATTATAATAAATTAGATAAATTAACATAATATTTAAATACCATTTTTCCCAAATTTTTACAGAAATTAAAATATATATAAAAATTCAAAACCAGAAAGTAACAATATCTAGAAAAATAATTAATAATAAATTAAGGATAATACATAATCAAAATCTACAGATATTGTCGGATGATAAAATAAATATCACCAACGTGTCCAGAACGGTCAAATCAGCTAGGATAGCCTACCCATAAGTCCAATTTAGACACAGGGGCAAAACCGTAATTTCGGATCAAAATGATGTCCGCCGTTGGACACACTTTGCACCGAAAAGCGTGTCGGGATAGAAGTCTACAAAACCTAGCAAATTATATGTCCACGAATCCAGAATGATGATACGAACCCAACGGTATGTCCAAAATAGGATTCCGATGTGCCGATCTCAAAATGATACGTTGACGCGACATTTGGTATCCGATTTGCACGGAAATACGTGCCGGAGCAAATGTCTTCAAAACTCAGCAAATTATATGTCAACGAGTCCAGAATGACAATACGAACTCAACGGTATATCCGGAATGGGATTCCGATGAGCCGGCGTCAAAAAGTCCCGTTGACTCAGAAAGTGGGACCCGCTTTGCACCGAAATGCGTGCCAGGGCCCACGTTCTCCAAATCAAGCAAATTTTATATGAAAACATGCCAGAACGACGCCACGAGTCTACTGGTGGTGTCAGAAATTGAATCCGGAGTCCCGGGTTCAAAAATGGAATTTAACAAGTGCGATTTAAAGAATTCGGACGGCCAACTTTGGCGTCGAATTCGACCAACCAAACGTGCTTAAAATGAAATGAAATCTAAAGGAGGCAGGAAGATGGTTATACCAGCTATACACCGGAACTGACGGTGCGCAAAACGGAGCTGCGACGGCGAAGTTACGAGCTGACGAAGTCGGCTCCACAAAACTGTCCAAAAATAGTTCAATTTAAAACGTCAACTTGGTGGCCAGTTTTGAGGTATCAAACGATAAAATTAACGGACGAAAATTGACAGGAGTGAAGATGGATATACCGAGATTGCGACGGAGCAAAACGTTCGCCGATCCAACGGTCGGATCTCCCGAAAAACACGCACGAACTTGTTGCGACGGAGCGCGAATTCTGAGTTCCAAACTCGCGCGCGCCGACGGGATTTCGACGTAAACGCACGAATAGTGTGTTTCACACGTCGGGGAGGAAGGCGGCGGCCAGGGGGTGATCGCCGGGGGGTCGCGCGCCGGTGGGGGGGTCGCCGGTGGCCGGTGGCGGTCGCGGGGGCGCGCCCCACGCGCCCATGCGCGCGCCACGCGCCCATGCGCGCGCCACGCGCCCATGCGCGCGCCACGCGCCCATGCGCGCGCGCGAGGGCGGCACGGCAGCTACTGCCGCATGCTGCTGCTGCTGATCGCAGCTGCTGCTGCGGCGCGTGGTGCGGCGGCGCGTCGCCGGGGCACGGCGAGGGGGGCTGTGCGGTGGTGCCGGTGGTGGGAAAATGATGGTGAGGGTGATGGGAAGAGGAACATAATAGAGGAAGAGGAGGAGGAGAAGAGGGAGGAGCTCGGCCATGGAGGTGGTGGTGTTCGGCCGAGAGGGTGGTGGGAGGAGAGAGTTGTGTGTGTGTGTGTGTGTTTTGTATGTGTGATAAAAGAGGGAGAGAGAGATGCATGTATGTGTGTGTGTAATAATAGAGAGTGAGAGAGAGAGGTGATATTTTAGGGAGAAAGAGAGGGGAAGTCGGTTGGGGGGGGTGTGTGAGCTGTAGGTGTTAAAGAGAGAGAGGGAGAGAGTTATATATGTATATATATGTATGTTTATATATATAGGTATATATATATAAAGAGAGATAGAGAGAGATAAAGTATAGAGAGAGGGAGGAGGGAGAGTAGTCGGCCAAGGGGGGGGAGTCATTGCTGTGATGGGAGAGGGTGAGGGGGTGTGTAAAGTGAAGAGAGAGAAAGAGAGGTATTTATTTATATATATATATATGTGTATATATATATACAAGAATTAAAAATGAGATATTTGTAAAAATAGAGGGAAGGAGAGATATTTTCCAAATAGGAAAAATAGAAAAACTATGTGGGGTATTTGGACAGTCATGAGAGGACAACAGGGAGCTTGGGTTCGGGTTCGATCGAGCCGGGTCGGGTCAAAATCGGACAGAGTGCAATAATTGAATTAAAATAGGGATTTATAATCATGGGTAAATAAATAACATACGGGAACTCCAATAAATGGGACACGAGTTTCATGTGGGTAGTAGGCTTCATATGGGCTACGTCCATACTTTGGGTCGACTAGGTTGGGTCGATGTCGGGTCCCAAAATTAAATTGGAAATTAAATCGGGTTTCACGGCAGAAAATAAATCGGCCTAAATTGACCCGGAAGTTGTGCAAAGAAAATGGAGCACAAAATGAAGTATCTGAGTGGGACACGAAGGTCATGGGTGAAGAGCGTCTCGAGTAGATCATTCATGAGAAGTTGGTTCTGGGAAAACGACTGGTCTGGTGCTCCTAAATTAAAAGTCACGGTGACGTGCAAACGACGATAAAAAATAAAAGTAGGAATAATTATTCAACGATTAATCGGTCTAAGTTGACCCGAACTTGCGCGATACAAAAAGAGCACAAGGGAACGAGTTCAAGTGGGACACGATATATCAACAGGAAGATAATCTTGCCTACTTCAAAACCCATGAAGAGAGTTTACAGAGATTGGCATCCCTGACGCTCCAGAAGTCAAAGTCATGGAAAGGTACATTAATGGTCTAAACAATTAAATAAATAAAATATTTATCGATAATAATTCATTTAGAAAAATTTAAAACAGCCCCGAAATTCAGGGGGCTTACATCCTACCCACCTTACAAAAATTTCGTCCTCGAAATTAAAAATCATCCAACCGGTCAAACTATAACATGTAGCTGCTCTGGCTACGATACTCAATCTGCTACCCTAGTAATCATCTCTTTTGTTTCTCCTACAAACTTTTTGGTTCCGGTTCAACTAAGTCCTTCTATCATAAACTTCGTCATACTTCCTTTAGAATCTTCCATACTAACATGAAACATTTATGTATTCCCTAAAATATAGGTCATTCTCTGGACATGTCTATAAGCCTAAAATGCTTACTCATCAACCGTATTTTCAACCTCAATCATAATTACTGGATTTCCTTATCGTATTCTAAGTATCCATATTCTATCAATCCACAGTTCCTTAGCATCATTTGTCGTCAATCCTTTCCTACAGCTTCTCCTTGAAATCATACTTTCAATATTTACTCTAGGCGTAGAGCCTTCTTCTTTTACTCAACAAGTCCTCCGAATATAAATCCTCAATTTCAAAACTCCCGATTTATTAATTACCAAAGTACATATGTCTTTGTCTCGTTCTGATATCTTTCCGATCTCGTACGCAATACGATAACTCATTCTAATTTATTCTATATCAATCCATGTATCGATCTACCCTCTAATCACATGTAATTAGCTATAGATAACCCATAATCACTTGGTCATCAAAGTCATTTAATGCTCAATCCTCAAATTCTAAGCATAAGATTCTAATCCTCAATCCATAGTCACAACAATATACGATCTCATTTCTCCATCTTAGATACCCTATCATCAAGTCATACTATCAATGCAATCGTTCTTAATGGTTTCCAAGTCTGCTACAGTCAGTCACCTATACTTGTCCCATAAGCTTAATCTAACCAATCCCTAGGAAAAGTACTTATCACAAACACACAATACATTTATAGTTATACTACAGGATCAGTCAACAAGGTTTGGCTATTTCGGTCATCTATCAAATAGAAGGTAACAAGGCCTAAGACTGGGTCAAGCAATCCATAACAGTGTCCAAACAAGTTAAAGGGTCAAGCAAGACAGGAAAGTTTATTGGAATATCTCCAAGAATGGTACAAAGACAACGAGATTTATAACGAGAAGAATTATCCAAGAGGTTAACGAAGAAAAGTTTAGTCAAGTCATAGGAAAGATGAGACACACAAAAAAAATAATTATGTCCAAAAAGATAACATGAAAGCAATCTTGTTAGAGAGTCCTAGAGAACCTATAATCCTAGTTGCAGATGTAGATAGATCAGAGTTGATCAAGACGGAGAAGAATGATAATAAGAATTTATTCTTGCTCAATCGGTCATAACGAAGTGAACCAAGCTGGGATATGATCTGATAACCATATACGTCTTCCTGAAATCATGTTGCCAGAATTTTTGCCACACCAGTAAGCCTAGATGCAATAAACGATAGAGTCATAACTAAGGTATACTCCCTAAAATCATATTATCTAGAATCCTCGCCACGCCAACCGGTATGGCTGCGAGAAAATCTAAATTCTATGAATAGGATAATATATCCGAAATCAGGCTCTATGTTTTTGTCATACCAGCTAATATGGCTGCGATAAATTCTAAACTCCATAAATAAAGCAGACGTTTACCTTATCAGGATATATCATAATTCAATCCACAAAATTTATCACGATGCAAGATCAAAATCAACAACGAAAATCAGAAATCAATTTCAACAATGAATTAAGGAAGAGTAAATGAAAATAAGTGGAAACTGATTTCTAGATAAGATTAGAGCAAGATTAGAGTGAGATCCTCAGGGGTCATCCCAAGGGTACAAACTTGGTCTAAATTGACCCACTGAAATACAAACAAGAGACTAATTATAGCTAACGGTCCTATGCTGTGATGAGTTTTCCTATGTTGCAATCCTAGTAATCCTCTAGGTGTTCTAAATGTCATCCTAGTGTTATCAAGTTGTCCTAGATCCTAATTGCAGGCATGTTTGGTACAATAACGTAACCAAATAATTTAGTCTGGACCTGCATGGGCCGCCAAAAAAAACATGTCACGACCCGATACCCAAATTGTTGGGCCGGGCCGAGCCATGTCCAGCCTACGCTTGGTTAAAGCGCAGTAAGCTGTTCTAAGAATAGACAATAAATGATCTAAGCTACTAACAGTTCTAAAATCACATTTAAAGGTTCATCACAATACAGCATCTATAAGCGAAGGTAAACAAGAACAGACTAAATAATACACTTCCAAGTATCTAACTGGAGACAAAGTCCAGTATCCAAATATAAGAACATACCAAAGTCTCAGTCTCAAAACATATGGAAATAACTAAGCAAGGTTCCCCGCTGGGGCCTCTTCTGGAGCTAAGGCCAGGTCCTCAATGCAGTACCATAATATGTAACATAGCGTTTTCCTCTTCGAAAAGTATACCTACAACGTTATCCTGTCAGGACGGGAGCAAGTACAACCTCTACAACTAAAGTACTGAACATATAATGAAAAAGATGTACAACAAGAAATATGGTATGATAAGTCTATAAAACAGGAAATACTGGAAAATATGGCCTCATGGTACAACTGGGATCACAGTATCATGGTAACATAGGGAACATGGCATATCTGGAATCATGGTATGACTGGAATCACGGTAAAATACATTTGTCAAGATGACACATGTATATCTAATATTTAAAACTGGAGCAAGTACGTGATCGGTCAATAGGTAATGGTGCTGTGGCACCGGTAAGAACCATATGTACTTCCGTACATGCCTAAATGTACACACGTACAAGTCCGCGGGATTTTGGGCCTATGGCAAGGTCTACATGCATAATGTCGTCCTTATACGGCATCAAGGTCGCAGATAGGGGCATGATCACGTACTCAACTGTCAGTTTCTCCATAACCCATATTCTAACATGTGAGAGATACGAGAACAGTAAAACATGTGGAAAATACTGGGAGCAGTATAAGCATGGCAGGTACTGGGAGCAGTACAAAACATGTGAATACTCAGAGCCGTATAAAGCATAGTAAAACATGTGTTGAGAACCAGTAAGAAGCATGTGAAGATATGATAACTGTCCTAAGCATGGTAGGGACCAACTTAATGTAACATGTGAAGATTTAACTTGCAGTTATTCAGAAAGCAGTATTTTAACAGGGTTAATACATGTTCTAGCATTAAAAGACAGTAAATGAGTGTGTAGATGTACTTGTCTCGAGCAAAGCAAGAATACTAGTACGAAGAGTACTTGCCTCGAGCAAAGCAAGAATACTAGTACGAAGATATAGATGTCCGGTGTCCTGTCAATAGTGATATACAACTCAGTTCTAAGCTATGATCAACAATATACTAGTGGTGTGACACGACTCCTAACTGGATACTAGCCAAGTGGGGACCTAGTATAAAAGTCTAATGTGGAGTGCCACTATATCCAAACTAAATTCCTAGGGTCTTTATACTAGTGCGGGGTGAGGTCCAATACGACTAAAACACAAAACAATCATAAAAAGTTGCAAGTCGTAATTATTTAATAATTAAATCAAACTGTACACTAAGTTCCAATAATTTTTGAGATAGACAAAAAGCTTAAATATATATAAAATAAAGTACCAAAATGATCCTTGTTAATTATAGAAATTTATAATAATTTTTCTGGGATTTATAAACCCTCATAAATATTTATTAAAAATCAGCAAACTTAAATATATTGAAAATGAGTTCTGTTTTCCCATTTTTTTATAAAATACCAAAAGCACTTAATAAATGCTAGAAAAATTATAATAAATTAGATAAATTAACATAATATTTAAATACCATTTTTCCCAGATTTTTACAGAAATTAAAATATATATAAAAATTCAAAACCAGAAAGTAACAATATCTAGAAAAATAATTAATAATAAATTAAGGATAATACATAATCAAAATCTACAGATGTTGTCGGATGATAAAATAATATCACCAACGTGTCCAGAACGGTCAAATCAGTTAGGATAGCCTACCCATAAGTCCAATTTAGACACAGGGGCAAAACCGTAATTTCGGGTCAAAATGATGTCCGCCGTTGGACACACTTTGCACCGAAAAGCGTGTCGAGATAGAAGTCTACAAAACTTAGCAAATTATATGTCCACGAATCCAGAATGATGATACGAACTCAACGGTATGTCCAAAATAGGATTCCGATGTGCCGATCTCAAAATGATACGTTGACGCGATATTTCGTATCCGATTTGCACGGAAATGCGTGCCGGAGCAAATGTCTTCAAAACTCAGCAAATTATATGTCAACGAGTCCAGAATGACGATACGAACTCAACGGTATATCCGGAATGGGATTCCGATGAGCCGGCGTCAAAAAGTCCCGTTGACTCAGAAAGTGGGACCCGCTTTGCACCGAAATGCGTGCCAGGGCCCACGTTCTCCAAATCAAGCAAATTTTATATGAAAACATGCCAGAACGACGCCACGAGTCTACTGGTGGTGTCAGAAATTGAATCCGGAGTCCCGGGTTCAAAAATAGAATTTAACAAGTGCGATTTAAAGAATTCGGACGGCCAACTTTGGCGTCGAATTCGACCAACCAAACGTGCTTAAAATGAAACGAAATCTAAAGGAGACAGGAAGATGGTTATACCAGCTGTACACCGGAACTGACGGTGCGCAAAACGGAGCTGCAACGGCGAAGTTACGAGCTGACGAAGTCGGCTCCACGAAATTGTCCAAAAATAGTTCAATTTAAAACATCAACTTGGTGGCCAGTTTTGAGGTATCAAACGATAAAATTAACGGACGAAAATTGACAGGAGTGAAGATGGATATACCGAGATTGCGACGGAGCAAAACGTTCGCCGATCCAACGGTCTGATCTCCCGAAAAATACGCACGAACTTGCTACGACGGAGCGCGAATTCTGAGTTCCAAACTCGCGCGCGCCGACGGGATTTCGACGTAAACGCACGAATAGTGTGTTTCACACGTCGGGGAGGAAGGCGGCGGCCAGGGGGTGATCGCCGGGGGGTCGCGCGCCGGTGGGGGGGGGGGTCGCCGGTGGCCGGTGGCGGTCGCGGGGGCGCGCGCCACGCGCCCATGCGCGCGCGCGGGGGCGGCGCGGCAGCTACTGCCGCATGCTGCTGCTGCTGATCGCAGCTGCTGCTGCGGCGCGTGGTGCGACGGCGTGCGGCGGCGCGTCGCCGGGGCACGGCGAGGGGGGCTGTGCGGTGGTGGCGGTGGTAGGAAAATGATGGTGAGGGTGATGGGAAGAGGAACATAATAGAGGAAGAGGAGGAGGAGAAGAGGGAGGAGCTCGGCCATGGAGGTGGTGGTGTTCGGCCGAGAGGGTGGTGGGAGGAGAGAGTTGTGTGTGTGTGTGTGTTTTGTATGTGTGATAAAAGAGGGAGAGAGAGATGCATGTATGTGTGTGTGTAATAATAGAGAGTGAGAGAGAGAGGTGATATTTTAGGGAGAAAGAGAGGGAAAGTCGGTTGGGGGGGTGTGTGAGCTGTAGGTGTTAAAGAGAGAGAGGGAGAGAGTTATATATGTATATATATGTATGTTTATATATATATATATAGGTATATATATATAAAGAGAGATAGAGAGAGATAAAGTATAGAGAGAGGGAGGAGGGAGAGTAGTCGGCCAAGGGGGGAGTCATTGCTGTGATGGGAGAGGGTGAGGGGGTGTGTAAAGTGAAGAGAGAGAAAGAGAGGTATTTATTTATATATATATATATATATATGTGTATATATATATATACAAGAATTAAAAATGAGATATTTGTAAAAATAGAGGGAAGGAGAGATATTTTCCAAATAGGAAAATTAGGAAAACTATGTGGGGTATTTGGACAGTCATGAGAGGACAACAGGGAGCTTGGGTTCGGGTTCGGTCGAGCCGGGTCGGGTCAAAATCGGACAGAGTGCAATAATTGAATTAAAATAGGGATTTATAATCATGGGTAAATAAATAACATACGGGGACTCCAATAAATGGGACACGAGTTTCATGTGGGTAGTAGGCTTCATATGGGCCACGTCCATACTTTGGGTCGACTAGGTTGGGTCGATGTCGGGTCCCGAAATTAAATTGGAAATTAAATCGGGTTTTACGGCAGAAAATAAATCGGCCTAAATTGACCCGGAAGTTGTACGAAGAAAATGGAGCACAAAATGAAGTGTCTGAGTGGGACACGAAGGTCATGGGTGAAGAGCGTCTCGAGTAGATCATTCATGAGAAGTTGGTTCTGGGAAAACGACTGGTCTGGTGCTCCTAAATTAAAAGTCACGGTGACGTGCAAACGACGATAAAAAATAAAAGTGGGAATAATTATTCAACGATTAATCGGTCTAAGTTGACCCGAACTTGCGCGATACAAAAAGAGCACAAGGGAACGAGTTCAAGTGGGACACGATATATCAACAGGAAGATAATCTTGCCTACTTCAAAACCCATGAAGAGAGTTTACAGAGATTGGCATCCCTGACGCTCCAGAAGTCAAAGTCATGGAAATGTACATTAATGGTCTAAACAATTAAATAAATAAAATATTTATCGATAATAATTCATTTAGAAAAATTTAAAACAGCCCCGAAATTCAGGGGGCTTACAGTGTGCTAGGTTACTCGGTCAGCGAAAACGAGCTAAGGTGGAGATTATTGGATTGTATCTCGTTTTCGATTGAGCGCTCAAATGGGGGGTGACAATTAGGGCTGTAAACGAGCCAAGCCGAGCCAAGCTTTTGTAAGCTTGAGCTTGGCTTGACAAGAATTAATCGAGCTCGAGCTTGAGCTTGATAAGTTTTTTTTATTTTAGAGCTTGAGCTTGGCTCGAGCTTGCTTATATTAAGCTTGAGCTTGGTTTGGTTTGAGCTTGAGCTTGGCTTGATAAGCAAGCTTGATAAACAAGCTAGATAAGCTCAAAATCAAGCTCATTAAGCTTGATTTCAAGCTCGTTCAACTTTATTTCAAGCTCATTAAGTTTGATTTCAAGCTTAATGAGCTTGATTTCAAACTTAACGAGCTCGATTTCAAGCTAGTTAGGTTTGAATTTAAGTACATGTAATATTTACAATTTATTTATAAAAAATAATTAAAAAATTCCTTAATATCAATTATTAAGGACATAAATATATAATGCATATAACCATATTGTTATACAAACACATATAAAATTAGAATTTAATAAAGAACAAACAAGCTTCTAAACAAGCTCCTAAACGAGCTTCTAAATGAGCCAGCTCGCAAGCTCATAAACGAGCCAGCTTGCGAGCTCAAACGAGCCGAGTACTTCTAAGCTTGAGCTTGGCTCGTTTATTAAACGAGCTCGAAAATGAAGCTTGAGCTTAGCTTGTTTTCTAAACAAACCGAGCTCAAGCGAGCTTTTATCGAGCCGAGCTTCGAGCAGCTCGCAAACAACTTGACTCATTTGCAGCCCTGAGTTGGTAATTTAGTCCCACATCGGTTAGGAGGTAGGATCATGTGATGTAGATAACTGGAATTGGTTCAAGCCTTACATGAGAATTTTCTTTTAAGACATATGGGCCCAATTCAATGTCACACCTCATGGGCCAACTCCGGTTCGGGACACACCGCGTTTCCAACAATCATGTCACATAAGAATCACAACACATAACAAGGCGATAGGGTTGGAGATGCTCTAAGGGGGTATTTGGTTGGGAGCAAGTGGACGGGGAGTGGGAGTTTCTACAACAAGTGACCGGTGAAAGATGGAGTTTTACCATTTGGTTGCAGCCTACAAGTGCACCACAGGTTGATTTTTTTTGATAACATTCACTTGTTGCCCCCCCCATTCTCTTTTTACTCTTGCAACAAAAAAGAACCGCAAGTGAGTGGAAAGTGACGAATGCGGCTCCTAACGCAGCCGTCAGCACCGTCCCTCCTACTCCCTCTGATTGGATCTCGATGCACTCGAGCAGCGACATCGCCTCGAGCAGCACAAGGAGGGTTGAGCGGGCTCGATGGACTCCGACTCGAACTACAACTCGACGGAGTTGAGCGTCGGCGTCGGCCCCTCGGTTGCCTCCACATTTAGATCTGGTGGTGGTGAGGAGCGGAAGATGAGGACGATAGTAGTAGTAGGAGGAGGAGCGGGAGGAGTGTCGAACCGAAACGAATCGATTTAAAAAAAAATTGGTTCGGTATCGATTTTGAAAATACTAAAATTTATTATTTGGTTTCGGTCCAAAACCGAAAATCGGATAAGACTTTTGCAGTTATGTAAATACCCTCAATTCTATGCATATATTGTAATTAAAATGCGTATATTTTAAAAGCAACAGTTCTATTTATGTGTTTCGAAACAAAATTTTGATAATTTGACAACTAGTCTAACTTTGGACACAAATACAATAAATGTGTATAAAAATTATAATTTTTAATATCATTTAGCCGCGATTCTAACTTTGGATCCTATCCATTATACAATATAAATAGTCCAACCGAACAAACCAAATAAACCGAATCGTTATTCGATTCAGTTTCGGTTTTGGATTTTTAGAATTTCGGTTTATTCGGTTCTGACTATTTCAGTTTGGTTGAAATAACGTTCACCCCTAACAAAATGTAATGGCAAATGTTAAAGGCCACTCCCTTTTTACTAAGGGCAACCCATCTACTAAGGGCAACCATGCTTTTGTATTTTTTTTACTAAGAGCAACCTAAAGTTCACAAGTTTACTAAGGGCCACCAAGAGGACTGCTTCGGGGAGGAGCTCCGGCTACGTCTCCTCGCGAGATCCGAACCCAAACGCGTCCCGAAAGCTCAGCTCCAAGACGCTCCTGCTCGTATTCGATCTGGTCCTGTGCGCCGCTGTAAGCACCCTGGATTTTAGGGATTATTTTAAATTTTATTAAAGTAATTAATTTTAATAGATATTTTATTTATAATTATTTTGATCATTAAATATACTTCTTCGTAACTTTGATTTTTGGAGCGCAAGAGATGTCATCCTCTCGAAACATTCTTCATGAGTTTTGATCTAGACAAGTTTATCTTCATGTTGATATATCATATCCCACTCAAACTTGTTCCCTTGTGCTCTATTTGCATCACAGAACTTTCGGGTCAATTTAGGCCATTTTATTATTTTTTAATTATTATTAAACTCTCACTTTTATTTTTGATCATTATCGATACCTTACCGTGACTTTTAATTTATGAGCACAAGACTAGTCCTTTTTTTTTCAAAACCAACTTGTCCTTCATGATCTATTCGAGACACTCTTCACCCATGACCTTCGTGTCCCACTCAGACACACCATTTTGTGGTTCATTTGCTTCGTACAACTTTTCTGACCTTAGACCCAATCTTCATTCACCCTACTGAGTCACATTTACTTCCAACTTAATTTTCGGGCCTGACATCGGTCCAATCTGTTCGACCAAATATATGGTTCTGGCCTGTTTTGAGTCTACTATGCACGTGCCACTTGCGTGCCACCAAGTTGATCTTCCTTGTGTTCCCATCTCATCCATGATTTTAAACGGTTTAAATTTGTTATTTTGATCAAACCCTAGCCTAAGCTTGTCCAAACTTGACCCAACACCCAACCTAATTTGGTGTGACCCTCTCATGACTGCCCATACACCCAACTGGTATAATTCTTCTTTTTCCCTACTAAAAATATCCCTACTTTATATAAATATCTTTCTCTCTCTCTCTCTCTCTCTCCACTTATATTATATATATATATATATATATATATATATATATATATATATATATATATATATATATCTATCTCAAATCCCTCTCTAACTCCTACACTCCACCACCTCACCCCTATCACACCAGTACACACAACCCCCTCCTAGCCGAACTCTCTCTCCCCCTCAACTTTCTCTCTCTCTTTCTCTTTCACAAACATCTCCCTCTCTCTCTCTCTTCCTAATAATATATAGTGTATATATATACATATATCTCCTCTCACTCTCACTCTCTCTATCTTCCTAAAGAAATATACAGCCACCTCACCATACTCCCCTTCCCTATTTTTCAAACACCCATACTACCCCTCTCTCCTCTCTCTACTCACAGCCCCCTATACTCCTCTAAACCCGACAGCAAGAAGACCCCCCCTATGCTGTTGCTTCATCTCCTTCTTCTTCTTCTTCTTATACTTCTCCTTTCTCATCACCCTCTCTCATCTTTATCCCTCCATAC
The DNA here is from genome assembly GCA_029216955.1 of Iris pallida. NCBI lineage: Eukaryota > Viridiplantae > Streptophyta > Magnoliopsida > Asparagales > Iridaceae > Iris > Iris pallida. The sequence continues at coordinate 33,306 of JANAVB010028513.1, forward strand.
CCTCTTCATCATCAAGCTTCACCACCACCGCCATGGGCATCACCACCTTCACACACTACCACCTCCCTCTTCTTTCTCCTCTCCTTCTCGGCCTCCTCCTCCCCCTCCCTTAGTCGGAGCTCGGCCACCCATGGCTGAGCAATAGCAGCAGCAGCTGCACAAAAGAGCAGGGAGCAGCAGCAGCAGCAAACTGCAACGCAATGCAGTGCAGCAGCAGCAGCCGTGCGCGCCGCCGCGGCCAACAGCCGCCGTCGGCGAGCCCCCTGGCCGCGTGCGAGCCTCTGGCGAGGTTCCCCTTGCCGCCTCCGTCGTCCCCGACGCAAAAAACGGGCTATTCGTGCGTTTCGTACGGAATTACGTCGTGACGCGTGCAGAATCGAAGTCTGAAGGTACGCCTCGTAGCAACGACTTTGTACGTGTTTTTAGGGAAATTCGACCGTTGGACCGTCGATCCGTTTCTTCCATCTCAATCTCGATATATACCCCTTCACTCCCCTCAAGTTTCACCCGTTAATTTTGTCGTTTGATGCATCAAAATCGGCCACCAAGTTGACCGTTTAAATGGTATAATTTTTGGACAGTTTTGCGGAGCCAACTTCGTCGGCTCGTATCTCCGCCATCGCAGCTCCGTTTGGCATGCTACCAGTTCATGTTCATAGCTGGTATAACTCTCTTCCTGCTCCTTAAGTTTCGTTTCATTGTGAGCACGTTTGATTGGTTGAATTCGACGCCAAAGTTGGCCGTCCGAATTCGTAATTTTCAAGTTATAAAATCCCAATTTTGAACCCGGGACCCGGATTCCAATTCTGACACTGCCAGTAGACTTGTGGCATCGTTTTAGCACGAATTTATATAAAGTTTGTTTAATTTGGAGGACGTGAGCCTTGACACGTTTTTCGGTACAAGGTGGGCCCCACTGTCCGAGTCAACGGGTCATTTTGAGATCGGCTCATCGGAATCCACTTCTGGATATACCGTTGGGTTCGTATCGTCATTCTGGACTCGTTGACATATACTTTGCTAGATTTAGTGGACTTAAGCTCCGGTACGCATTTTTGTGCAAACCAGATTCCACTGTCCGGGTTAACGGGTCATTCTGAGATCGGCTCATCGGAATCCACTTTCGGACATACCGTTGGGTTCATATCGTCATTCTGGACTCGTGGACATATAGTTTGCCACATTTTGATGACCTTGATCTTGACACGTTTTTCGGTGCAAGGTGGGTCCAACGGTGGACCGCATCTTGATCCGAATTACCATTTTGCCCTTGTGTCCAGAATTAGACTTATGGATAGTCTATTCTAGCTATTTTACTTATTCTGAGAACGTTGATGATGTTTGTTTTAGCATCTGACGACGTTCGTGGAGACCCCTATGTTGCTACCTTTCTTGGACTTGACGATTTGTCTGCAGGACATCATCGGCCCACTGCTTTACCCCAGACAAGATACCTTGCCATACTTGTACTGTTTATATTACTCATATCTATCCATGTATTGTTATTGATGACACTGGTAGTGTGTATCCAAGGATGACTTGGGTTTTACCGATGATGGCATCGATGCTATGGGTGTGTGTGTGTGTGACTTAGAGTTAGTAGACATACCTGACATGGTGAAGTTATCCCGGATAACTTCATGACTTGACACGAGACATTACACGACACCTTGAGTGAGATTCATTGTGTTGGCACGAACTTCCGCATTTGACTGATCATCGGTACGAACGGTTCGTGTGTCGGTACATATAGAGTTAGATGGTGTCTAGATTAGAGACTCGCATTGAGATATGGATTGTCTGAGTCATGGATACGACTTGTACATTTTCTCGGACGGGAAAGACAACCAGTAGGCGTATGGGACAGACAGTTACATTATTTTATGTTAGCCTCAGTGGGGACCCGGTTATGGGCATGGGCCCTTACTAGTGGGTATATCCGGCAGCGGCCACTAGCTGCGCGCTAGGTTCGGTCGTGAGGTACGCTAGTATTGTGCTAATCGGCTCGTGATCTGACGCTCGGTCTGTGTTCCGACGCAAATCCTTCGGCTCGTGATCCGACGTCGGCCTGTGCTTCGACGAAATTATTATTCACCTACCCATACGTTCCAAAGTTGTCTTCAACATGCATTCACATAAACTGGTTAGATTGTGTACCTATGTCGGACCGTATCATGGGACAATATCTTATTATGGACTGGTATACCATCCTTTGATCATGAGTGGTCAGAGATATGGTTGTTGATGGATGACTGGATATTGGACCACGTTATGAATCAGGTTGATATTTATATTTAGTTCACACTATGGCATGCATTCTGTATCTTGTTACGTCCCTCTGAGGACCTGGTGATCTCTCCAGGTATTTGCTGAGCAGTTAGTACAGAGTAGATGGGCAGGTGCTGCATGATGCACCGAGGCCTCAGGTATATATTTGTATATGTGTTCTTGCTATTTCCATTTATTCCTTCCAGCTTATATCCTCACCTATATTTGCTTCGTGCTGCTATGTAGCCTATTATTACCAAAGCTTATTCCTTTCTCGAGCTTGCTTGAACATGTATATTACTGGGTGGCCAACCTTAGTATATTATGTTCATTCTTAGTATTCCTTTCATTACTGTGGATTGAGATGTAGATGATTAGTTACTCTTAGTTACCCCTTTACATCGGAGTACGTCAAGGGCTAAGTCCATTAAATTGGGAACTTACCCTAGATCGTATTAGCTGGCATGGTCGCGCTCAGGTTCCTATATATTTTGGAACTGGGGCGTGATAGCCGCGCTCCTCGCCACACTAGTACTGCTCAAGATGGTCGGTTTGAGCAGGTTCTGGAAATCCGACCGGGAGAGATCCGGCGTCTGGAAGCTGACCGCGTTCCAGCGGCTGAGCTTCTCGGCGGAGGACGTGCTGGAGTGCCTGAAAGAGGACAATATGATCGGGAAGGGCGGCGCGAGGACCGTGTACCACGGCAGCATGCCCAGCGGGGTCAAGGTCGCGATCAAGCGACTGTTCGGGCGGGAAGGCGACGGGGAGCACGACCGTGGGTTCACGGCGGAGATCGCGACGCTGGGCCAGATCCGGCACCGGCACATCGTGAGGCTGCTGGGGTTCACGTCGAACCGGGATACGAACCTGCTGGTGTATGAGTACATGCCGAACGGGAGCCTGGGCGAGATGCTGCACGGGAGCAAGGGCGGGCACCTGGGGTTAGGGCTGTGCACAATTAAGTCAAACCGACCAAATCGAACCAAGCCAAACCGAATCGATTGGTTTTAAACCGAATCGATGGTTCAGTTGGTTTGGTTCGGCTTTAATTTTTTCAAAACCGAACGATTCGGTTCGGTTCACGGTTTGGTTATGCCAAAAACCGACTAAATCGAACCGAACCGAACCAAATCCTTGTTAAATAATTAGGGTTGGCCGGTTGGGTACGGGTTCATTGGGTTGTATTATACCGGTTTGGTTCATTTATTCACATCACAACCATTTATCAAGTTGAAGTTGAAAGGGCTCTCTCTCTCTCTAGTCTCAAAGAGGAGTGCTTGCGGCTCCTATTATTTTCTAATTGCTTCTGTGCACATGGAAGAGACTTTTGGTTGAATGTATATGATTTTTTTATATATATAATTGGCATTTTTTTCCACCTGTAAAGCACAAGTTGAATTGAAGCTGTTGAATTGTATTTACTGTTGCAAAGTACAAGTTGACTGAGGTTTCACAAAAAAAGAGAGCATACAGTCCATTTTTTATGTGATCAAAATCGACCAAGTCGAACCAATCCAAACCGAACCAAGTCGGTCGGTTTCAAAACCGAACCGACCATTTGGTTGGTTTGGTTCGGTTTTGTTTATTTTCAAACCGATTAACTTCGGTTTGACTTCGGTTGGGACCAAATAGGTCGACCACCGACCGATGCACACCCCTACCTGGGGTGGGGAAGGAGGACCGCAGGCCTTGCCTGCAGTCCTGTCTTAACTTTAGACTGCAGGCAAGCCTTGCAGTCACTGTAGGTAGAAAAAAAGAGAAAAAAGATTGTCAATCGACAGGAGCGGGGTGTCCCTCAGTGTTTTCAAAATGGCAAACTTGTAATTTTTTTTTAAAGTTTTAAGTTGGTGGCCCTTAGTAAAAAGGGGGTGGCCTTTAACATTTGCCAATGTAATCTATCCCAACAAATTTTGAAAAATTATACATGTTGTAAGTGCACTGCAAGTGTAGGGGCTGTTTGGTAAACCGTAAGTGAAAAAATATTTGGATTTAGACTTTCGATGCTGGAAAATGGATAGGAATCCATTTCAATTCTTGTCCCCTAGTAGTAGACAAAGTTGTTTGGTTAGAATGGAAAAGTGAGAAGTGGAAAGTAGAAAAATATATTATAGTAATAAAAATTATGATTATTTTTGTAATAAAAATAGTTGTAATTAATCTAATAATTGTGATAATTATTTACTTAATCTAGTAATACTTAGTTATCTAAATTTGGTCTATATCTTTCTATAATTACACCAACATCCATTAATTACATTAACCCCCTTAAATAGCCATTAATGGGTTACAGCCAACAACCATTATAACATAATCAATAAAAAAAAACTGATTAATTAACCCCCTTAAATAGTGTTCTCTCTCCTCCACCAACTCCTACTCCTCCTGCTACGACCAGCACTGCAGTACACCACCGCTGTAGCCACCTGCCCCCATAGCGCCACCACCAGATCTCCACCCCATAACGCCACCACCACATCTCCACTGCGCCACTCCTTCAGATCCGATCATCGCCTCCTTCTCCGTTTGATCTGCGCCGTCGACCACCGCGTAGTCCGGACAGTTCCGCCGCGCCGCCGACCACCGCGTAGCCCGGACAGCTCCGCCGCGCCGCCGATCACCCTGTAGCCCGGACAGCTCTGTCGCGCCGCCGACTAATAAGGTTATTAATGAAAATTAGATGTGAAAAGTTGGAGATGACTTCATTTCTTCCAAATCATTCCAATTTCTCCCACATCCTAAAGAAAAAAAATGGATGTGAAAAGTTGATTTTAGGAGGGGACAAGAGGGGGACATGAAGTGCAGTTTTTCTTTTTTCATCCCCTTTCCAGTTGTTTAGCTTCCGAACAAAGTAAGCTATGTATTTGTGCACTTTTCCTCTCCCACTCCATCTTCACACTTTGGAGGAGTTAGTGTTATGCCAACAGCACACCCGTACCCTATATATTTCTCTCTCTCTCTCTCTCTCTGCACGCAATCGCCTTTCCCTTCGCCTGGATCACGAAGACGGCTGCGATCCTCCGGACCCAGCCCCAGTTCATCCCGTCCGTCCGATTGCGAGGTTAGGGTTCCGATTTGCTTCCTCTAGGGTTAGGGTTTGGGATCGGCTCTTCCGTTTCGATAATACGTTTTGTTTCCGATCGCATGATCTGGTCTTTAATCTCTGTATATTCGTTTGTCTCACGACTGTGAGTCTTTGTTAATTTTATCGGAAATCACGATGGGGAAAGTTTGTCGTTCCAGTTGAGCTAATTTTGCATCGGTGTGGCATCCGCCGGAGTTTGCTTGCGATGCGCACTCAAGTTTTAGTTGGAAGTGACTCTATAACGAATTCAGCACCGATAGGGATGCTCGAATTCACGAGTGGAGTTTTTGTCGCCGGAATCCACCAGTTGAAGCGAGAATCTCTCCACAACTAATCAGTTATAAATTAATTATCTTGTATTTAAAATATATAATTATGTTCTGACTTAAATTCACCCAAATTTGCTGATATAATAAGATACGACCAAAAAAGAACAGACAGACTGCTGGTTGGATGATGGGAGGAGTCTGCCCGGACTATGTTTTACCATCAGATCTGAAAATTACTGAGTTTGTTTGCATCATTAGCTCGCAAACTCTCACAGTACTGTATATAGTCGAGAATTCTATATTTTCGGAAAATTAAATAATTGGTAATGAAATTTTCTGAAAAATATTTTCATGATCGGTGACTATATAAATATTTTCGGAAAAAAAAACAAAAAAACAAAAACAAAAATTTTTCTTAAAAAAATGAAAAAACAAACCAGAAACCCAAAAAAAAACCTTAAAAAACAATTTTTTTAAAAAAAAAGTGAAAAAAAGGATTAAAAAACGAACAAAGACAGGAAAAAAAATAAAATAAAAAGAGTACAGGAAAAACAACAAGAATTTTTATTGTTCGGGCAAAAAAAATACCCACCTATCCTTAAGGGATAAGATTTCTATGTTTAGTAGGTAGACTGTTTATCTAGGTA
>JANAVB010028514.1:0-46663 GCA_029216955.1 Iris pallida
ACCACTCGAGTCGGATCGTGCACGCATTCATGCGTCCTTGATATACATGCATGTCAGCCGAGGCTCATGAGTGGTATTTTCATATTCCCGAATCATCCCATTCATCAATACCAATATCCCAACCAATCAATCCTCAAGATCACTCGCACCGATACTAACTCTCGCAATATGGACGTCTTGCCTAACCGCTAGGCTATGTCTTTAGGCTAAAGTCAATCGTCAGTATTGGAATTATAGTTCCCAAACAACAATATCAACACTGACCCCATCCTAAGGTCAAACAAAGTTGATAGTATGGGGTTTTCTACCCAAGCTCGTATCACTCCGATTTCTAAACATCGAGTATCGATTCCCTACACACATCACAACGTTTGTCGTACGGGGTCCGAGTCATTCAGCAAAGCCATCCGACGATAACTCTCGTTTCAACCAATTCCTTGACATATCAATATCACTTCGTTTATCAAGCCATTTCGCATAGTCTATTTCATCGAACATGTTCGACATAATATACCTATCAATCCTTCCAACTTAAGCATGCTACGACATAATTTATCGCTAAACCATAATTCACATTCCATACTCCCTAAATCATTTATCCTAATTCACGAAATCGATCACAAGGTCATCTGACTTAACAATACGTTGCGCCCCGATCTCACGCGAGTTAGATTTTCCACGGTGGACATGAATCACCATGCACGCTCCCGCGGGATAATCATCCTCATCGGGACGTAACTCTTGTTCGAGTCTAGACTAATTCATTCTCGATGCGCGGATTGGACCTACTCAATCCTTAAGTTTATTTCATTCATCAATTATAAGTCCTAACATCCTCAAATTTTCCTTCGCATCAAACTGACAAGCCGAGACAATCAAAGTTGTCGCATCCTGATTTTTCTGAGTTTGATCATTTTCGCGACATGAATCACCATGTCAGCGCTCACGCGGAACGATCGCCCCAAATCCGACGCAACGCATGTACGAGGCTAGAGTTGCACTCGAACAAGACAAGAATGTCGACGCTGTGGTTATTCGCGTAACCATCAAGACACTTTCATTTTTATCCGACATTCATCTCAATCAAAATCCTAAGTATAGCATCCAACCGAACAATAACACTTGCACGATTGTCATTCGCCGAGTTAGAGTACCCCCGAGTTATTGCATAGCGATCTTTGATACGCCTTAATACCATCGACGATATGCGTAACCTGACGATCTTCCTTTGCAACCAAATTTCGAGTCGTGCGAATGATGCTATCGTCCGACTGGATAATCTCCTTGACATTCAAATTCAAGTTCGATCATTATTAATTCCTTGAATCATTCACAACATCAATTTTCTCAAACCCAAATTCGCGTATTTTTTACCCGTCTATCTTAAGTCATCGACCAACGTATTTCCTCAATTCGCATCATTCCTTGCTAACTCAAATCATCGAGCAACATTCAATCCAATCCTTAGAGTCATTACATAACTTCAAAATTCAAACCTTTCATGCATGCTATCTTCCCGTCGTGCTAACTTTTCGTATACGATCTGCGTTAATTTTCTCGATCAAGTCATCCATTCGTTCACCCTAACTTTTTCTTCGATTCGATTTCACCTACTCAATTGTTTTTATGTTTCATACTTCGCACAATCCTCAATCCCGTGCATGTTCTGTGCGCGTCCATTTCTAGTTTGTTCGAATCCACTTATCAAACTTCATGACAACAACTCAATCAATCGTACACGATCTAAGGCTTTGTATAAGTGCGACGCTTGCTGATAGACTCATCGACATCCCGTATCCTTAATCGATCGATCGACATCCCTGAGGCTATCTCATACACCACTTAGGGATGAAGTCATTCAACAAATCCTCAAAACTATCATTCGAATTAAAATCGACATCTTTGAATCCCGTTCGAACCATTCCTCAATTTCCAAGCACGTTCACCTATATCGCATCGACGATACCGTCGCTCGATAGCACCCCTATCGACAGTCATCCCATATTTACTCAATCGAGTTCAACTCATTCTAGTACAACACAATTCGAATCCCGCACTCGACTTTTCTAAGGTCGACGCAACTTTGGTGTATATGCCCAGCCCGACTTAGCCAACCGTGCTTACGCAAACCATCTTTTCGTTTTATCAAAAACTGTTCTCCTATGTTTTGCAAAATAGTTAGACTTATTGTATGGACATCCCGTGGAACAATTGATAGAGAGCGCACCAATGATTTTAACTTTACGGAAGCAACAATTCAGAGTTTGCAGAAACAGCGGAGTTAAAAAATTCAATCGATAGTCCAAGGACGTAAAGTCGTGCTCTGATACCATTATGTCACGCTCCGCTCCCGTAGGAGCGATCATCCTCGCTAAGGCGTGATGCCGTACGAGCCTAGATTGCGCTCGTGCAAGGTGGGTTCCATAACGGCCGACTTTAGCGGCTGCGACGGGGTCGTCGCACAGAAGTCCCAAGCAGAGACATTGAATAATAGCAGCAAAAATTTAGAACAAACATAAGTTATTCAAAACAAGCTCTTTATTGATATTGAAACATAGATTACAATAGGGCACAAGGCCAAGATTACAAGTCTCTCAAGCTCACTCATCTCACATTACAAGTCACTCAGCTCTCTCTCTTCTCTCAATTACAATTCTTGAGCCAACGGATGCTACGGAAGGCTACGTCCATACATTATGTCCCGTATAAGTCTTTACTCCATGCGGCCGTGCGCTTCGAAATGCTAAGGAAATCCGTGCCTCGACGCATCCAAGCGAGCTCCGCGCCACGAGCTTCTACCTGTGCCTGCACATGTAAACTATGTGGGTGTCAGTACTCAACTTTACTGGTGGAATGAGCTCCTCGCCCACCCATACAAAATCGACACGTTATTTTACTTTGTGCAACATAGTCCCTTCTTATCAATTGTCTTTCTACTCTTGCCTTAGGATTAGTTTTAGGACCGACGCCTTGGCCTATTTGGTATCTCCAGACCACCCCGTGCTTGCAATAATTCATTAACTCATACTTTGCCTCTAGACCCTTCTCGTGCCAACAACGTTAACCTATCAAGTCGTATTTGCCTTACGGCCCAAAATCAGAGACGCAGCTACGCGACAGACTCTATTTCTGTGTGACCGTGCTACAAACCCTTGCTGAGGCCGTGCCTCGCAACTCAGTGAGACTTAACCATGTCGCCGTCTCGTAGCCCTTGCTACTTTGATCACCAACTGACCCAATCAAGACTTGTGAATCTTAGTATCACTCAAATAACTTTGCCTTGCGGCAGTTTCCCGACTTAAACTCAAACAACTTAACCAACTTGTGCAATTTACATGCCGACAACTCAAGACTCGATGCTACATGCTCGTGCCGAAGCACGTTGCCTATGTTGTAGCCATTCTTAAGCCCAAACATTTGTATTCTAACTGTACACACATTCAACAACTCAACTCAATCCAAAGGCACACACGCGGATTGCCGCCATGCCGACTCATCTATATGATTTGGTTACTGACTCCCAGAGCCATCGTGGACTCCTCTAGCTTTTGTTAGACGGGTGCCCTTTCAGCGCAAGGTAGCTAGCCCCGCTGTAAGTCCCCGCCTAACCCGTGCCCAGCACAGCTAATTACTCGTTTCCAATCGCGACCGCAACGGACCCGTGGCCGCCGAGTTGCCGTACAGGGAAACGACCCACCTTGTCGACAAGTTGTCCATGACCATGCAAGACTCGACTCAAACTGACGTCTCACACAGTCATGCTTCTTCATTTTTCTGAAACCGCCTCGCCGACCTATAGCCGCGGGCATCGTCTTTTCTTCTGAGACCGCCTCGTCGACCTATAGCCGTGAGGCCTCGCCGACCTGTAGCCGCGAGCATTCTTTCCATGTTACCATATCATTTCCTTCAACTCAATGCCTATTCGATAGTCCTTTCTCCAAAACTCATTGAATCAACCGTGGTTCATGTCTTAAACACTAAGTCCGTGCATCGTGCCTCAAACTGACTTCCGATCCACGCGACGCTATCGTCCAAGTCATACTTTATATGACGGGCCTTGAGACCGTAAGACTATATGGTTATACCCAACCGTAGAACTCGCAGGACCGTGCTTGCTACCACTCTGATAGCCTAACATAACTTGCCTGACTTAAACGTACAACGACTCGACGAGCAAAGGCTGCGTCAAGCCTTGCATTACGGAAACGTGCCGCACATGCGTTCGACTTCTGGATGACCAAGTCATTTGGAGTGCCTAGACTTATGCCGCAAGCCGTGCAATACAACTTAACCCGTCGGGCGAGCAGAGGCTATGCTATGCCTTGGGCGAAGAGACCGTGCATGCTTTATGAAGTATTTATGCGGGCGACGCCTATGAATTTGGCTAAGTCTTAGCTTGTGGCAAAGACCAACTTTTCCTTCTCCCAAGCCACGGGACGAAGGACCGAGTGTTACTTTCAAAGCACGCCGTGCACCGACTCTAAGCCAACCGTTGGACCTTTCCATATTCTAACTCAATTCGACCTGTCAGGATTATTCCCTTTAGCTATGTGAATTCGTCTCTTTTATTATCAAGTCTACTTGTGCAAGTTGAAAACATGCGATTTATTTTGTGAAGGCTAAGATGAGGCAAGTTCACCGAAACTACCCCACCTGAGCGATGTCTCCGAGCAAGCCGTTGCAAGGCTAAGTCCGAACGCCATTGGCGTTTCGATTCCTCCGATTGACTGAGCGGGACGGGACACTACATCCCAGCCGGTCACATGGACTAGATGTATTTCGATATTGTACACTTATCATGTCTGGTACTTCAGGATTATAGTTTCATTCATGTATATTACATTTCCTGTACATTATATTTCCTGTACTTTACATGTTCTTGTACTTTACGTTCATGTACTATTGTTCCTGTACTTATTTCCTGTACTGCTTTCCTGTACTTTCATATTCATTCCTGTGTTTCATTTCATGTACTCCTGTACTCTGTCCATGTCATGTTCATGTTTCATTACCTAGAACTGTACTTTGCTCCGCTCATGAATAGGATATGTTACAGGTGAGTTGGAGGCCCTGTGCAGGTGATGCAGGATAGCCAGCTGGAGTTGCTCTTGACTTAGAGGCTGTAGAAGCCTAGAGCTTTACCATTAGTACTTTACATTTTCCTTGTATTTGAGACTAGTAGACTCTATCTTTCATTTTGCTGGAATGTAATAAATTCTGAGACTAGTACTTTACTTTGGAATTTGGGATACATTTATAGATGTTGTGATTTCGTACTTGTTCATGATTATCTGGTTAGATTTCCCTAGATTGGTACAGCTTACTTCATCGTGTCCAACGATGAAGGCTGGGCGTGTCCGACTCGTGTTCGATTATTCGAGAGCGGGTCATGACAGCATCGATTCACATCGATATTTCATCGGGTCAACGCAACTCTTCGAGTCAACGACTCATCATAATGCACCGTGCAGAGTGGGGCATTACACTAAAGACACAATAATAAGACTAAATATTACTAATTATCAAGATATAATCCCCATCCCCCGTCCAAAGCCTATTTAACACCCAAAAAATTGAATTACATCTTTCTTTCGAAAAAATACAAGCTTTTAAAGGACTTTATAGCAAAATTAAGTAGGATCTTCCAAGCCCAACTTTATACACAATTTTCGAATCGTGTTGTTGTTCTTTCAAAAAAATACTAACTTTTACAAGGGTTTTACAGGAAAACGAGATTAGGGTTTTCCAAACCCACCTTTACATTAAAATTTTGGAATTACGTTGTTTTTCTTCCAACAAAATACTAACTGTTTAGAGAGTTTTATCGCAAGGGTAAAAAAAAACTAGGGTTTTTCGAACCATAGGTCTTCACTACAAAAACCGATCCAAAAGACTAAAATCGAAAATTAAGGGCATGCCCGAGTGTTCAATAAAACCCTAGATCTGCAAACACAAAGGAAAAAACCAAAAAAATCTATAATGATAGTAGTAGAAATTGTTCAGAAAAAACCATAAATAACAAACAGCAAGCAAATTATAAGCATAGATCTATCGAGGAACAAAAATATATTATTTAACTCCTTCATTAAAGAAATATTTGTTATAAGAATGTCAATACGAGAAAATATCATGAACATGAGATATCCGAGATCCACAGAAGCAGTGCAGGCACGATTATGAAGAGAGACAATACCTTGCAAGAAGTTGTAGTTCTCAGCCTCCTTGTGGACGACATTGAGCACCGAGTCGATCAGGTCGGTGTAGAGCCTAAAAATAAAGTTGCGACATATTTTTATTGCTCAGCAATCAAGTTGCGGCCCAAAAATCAAGTTGCGCTACTGTTATGAAGCTCACAGATCAAGCTGCGACACTATTCAGGTTATGCCAAATATTAGACTGCGCCTCATCACATTGCACCGAAATCTACGTGGCGCCTGAAAAATAATTGCCATCATTAACTGACAGCACTGACAACTGACAGCACGGTGAACGAAGAAATTTTTTTCGAATCCCGCAAAGCGCGACGCTCGAGACGATCTGCTATGGTTTGATGACAGCTGTCCCGCGCACTCAGTGAGTTGCGCCTAGGCGCAATCTAAATAAATTCTCCTCACACATTTAAAAGCTGACTATGAGCCTATGCACTGAGTTGTGCCTAGGCGCAACCCAATCAAGCGCAGTTTGACTCGTTGACTGAAGCTCGTGCAACCGGATAAAGTTGAGACAACTTACATTCTGAAGCAGATGACATGGCGCACATGCCACTAATCTCTCAAAACGTGTCCACTACTCTGTACACGACCATGCGCATCTCAATCATATGATGACATGCGTCTAAATACAGTTAGTATATGTTTGTGTAACTGAATGAAAGTTGGCACAATTTAAGGTTGGCGCAACCCAAAGTGGCGCAGTTCAACCTTGCGTACATCAGAATAACAACTAAAACAGTTATTTCCAGAACTCTATAAATAGAGTTTCCAATCATTACCAAGGCATCACAGAGATCAAGAACTCTTACAAAATTGTTGCTGCATTCTCCAGAGGCTATAGTCTTCAAGTTCACATAGTCCAAGGGATAAAGTGATCTCTTCTGATCAGATTCCTATAGTTGTACTTCCCCAAAATTCATTATACTCTTGTACTCTTTTCTAAGTTTGTAATCAAACTTTTGTTTTTGCAAACAAAATGGCGACTCTGCTGGGGACGACTTTCTCCTCCGATAAGAAGGTGACAACTCAATGTGATGCTGCGTCGATCGGCAAGACGCAGAAGACTCTGGTTGTTCAAGTCAACCAGACAGCCTACGAGGATATGATCAACAAGAAGAGCAACAAACGTGTTGTGGCTATCACCAAGAACAAAGCTGTGTGTACTCCTAAGTCTTCCATAATTGTTGTTGCTCAGGCGCAACCTGCCTCTGTAGCTCAGGCGCAGTCTGTCTTTGTGTCTCAGGCGCAGCCTGCTTCTGTTGCCTGCGTGCAACCTACTCCCTCTGTTGCCAAGGTGCAGTCTACTCGTGCTGCTGCCAAGGCACAGTCTATTTATTCTGCTTCTGTTGCCCGTGCGCAACCCACTCATCTTGTCGCCAAAGCGCAGTCAACTTACCTTGCTGCCAAGGCGTAGTCTATTCACTCTGTTTCTGTTGCCCGTGCGCAACCTACTCATCTTGCTACCAAGGCGCAGTCAACTCACCTTGCTGCCATGGCGCAATCAACTCATCTTACTGCCAAGGCGCAATCTGCTGCTAAAGCGCAACCAGTAGCCCATTTGGCAATGGCGTAACCTAAGCACTCTGCTGCTCAGGTGCAGTTTGCACACCAAGTTGCCCTGGCACAACCTAAGGGAACTAGTCTTTTGGCTATTCCCTCTTCTTCTCCAGTTCTGAACTTGGAGAAGCAATTTTCTAGTGCTAGTACTAGATAAAACAAAGGGAAGGGTACTTTGACACTTCCTCAACTGGCGTAACCTGCGCCTAAGGTAGTTCCACAATAAAACAAAGGGATACGCTTTTTAGCTAACCCTTCACAAAATAAAGAAAAGCACCATTTGGTCTTTTCTCAATCTTTCTTAGTCATGACTCAGAAGAAGATATATCAGATTGTATCCTTTAAACAACGACCTTCAAATCTCTGCCAGAAAAAAGAGTACTGATCAAAGAGGCATTTTGCCTACCCCTATGTGTCACGACCCGCACCCTAGAGTAAGGGCACGAGAAGTGGGTACGTCCAGCCTACGCCGCAGTGTCGACGGTAGAACGCTGTCCTAGGTTACTATCTAATCAACAACTCATGCAATTATATAATGTACTTGTCAAAACTCAACTCCGAACGGAGGACAAGTATAAATATAATGAATCTCAATCACAGTCTAAGAACGATAAGATAACACAGAAGTTTATAACTAAAGACTAAATAACAACATTTAAAAACTGCTAAATAATAATATCTCAAACAAACTCAAATACAAACTCGTATCTCAAGTTATTACAATTCAAATTCTAAAACATGAAAACTAAACCAAGTCTACTAGCTAGTCTCCCGATCACTCCTGAGTGTCGGGGCCATAGGTAGCTAAGCCATCTCCTGCTCCACGACAAGTAGGGCAAACGTCCTCAGGGCAGTCATCTGTAATATTTTCAACAGGTCCAGTTAGGACAAGAACGAGTACAAATCATCAAGAAATTCCAAGTAAATGACAGAGAACTATAAAGCAGTTATAGACAGTTTTATTGATGAATATGGTAGTTTGTATACAGGTGATGGTATAGAGAAACAGTTAAGGTACAAGGAAAGTAAGGCAAGTAAACAAGAGAAGAATCATAGCAAATAAGACTGTAAATAGAACAAGCTGAACTAGAGCAACATGATATAAGTCCAGAATATAAATGTAGCAAGTGCAAAACTCAAGTAAATCCAGACAACATGAATCTGATACCAGGTGATTCCAGTACAAGATGAGTCCAGTGTAAGATGATTCCAGTCAGTGATCAAAGGTTCCAGGGTGAGTCCAGCCTATACTCTAACAGTGTGTTTTAAAATACCGAGATCGACATGTAAACAGCTGTAGGTAATACGACACACCGCACACTTGGCCAAGTGTGGGATGGCTATCGTTCCAGAATAATTCCAAGGAAGTGGTTTCAGTATTTGGAAATGTTCACATGTCTACTCTAATATTTCCCCGCCCACAAGTACAAGTGAATCCAGAAACGACACGAGAAATAGAGATGAGTCCAGCCAAACATAATGATACCAGCAAAAGATTCCAGAGTGATTCCAGTAGGTGGTTCCAGTAGTGATTCCAGAGGGTGATGCCAGTAGTGGTTCCAGAAGGTGATGCCAGTAGTGATTCCAGAAATAGAGGCTAGACAAATAGTATGTGTGTCGCATACATGAATCCAGTAATATCCATACGTATTGTAAGAATCACATAAAACTAACTAGAACTGAAGTACAGTAATTGACAAGTAAATAAAAGAACTATCAGAGAATGTACTCGCCTGTTACTCTGAAAAGAGTAATGAAATATCAGATGTCTGCACCGGAGTCACAAAGTCCTAAATAGAGCAGTATGGGTTATGACATGTTTAAAATAAGGTAAATAAAATCTACGATGCAATCTACATGATTTCTAGGCCAATCTAGGTCAAAGTCAACTCTAAGTCAAACATGGTCAACTGTCTAGGTAAAACTAGGTCCAAGTCAAACTTGGTCAACTCTGGGTCCACCAAAGTTAACATCTAGTCAAAATAGGTCAACTCTAGGGTTTGGTCAACTGTAAGTCAACACTATAACTCTAGGCCTATTACCATACCAATACAAACCTACTAGTACAATACCCAATGTAATATCTATACACTATATTTCATATATAGGCATCACACACACACATTCCATGTTATAATAATATGTAGGAAAACTAGATATATGTAAACATACATATACAAACATATATTGAAGGGAAGAAGGAATTTAGAAAGTGTAGTGTGTGTGTGTGTGTTTGGATTAGGGAACACAAGTAAGGGTTTAAGAGAACATGGCATGGGTACTCAGTTATTTCCCTAACAACTTAACATGTATCTCAATCTTAAGACCCACCTAATTCTTAGGAAACTCATTAATTGATATCTCAAACATAAACTCAATATCTATTAGAAAAATCTAAACTTAGTTCACAATTTCATGCATACATGTGCATAACAATTTAGAAAGAGGGACTGTTCTCAGTGTGTGTCTTAGTGAGGGATTTGCACAGGTGGGTGTGTGCATTGTGTGTAGGTATGATAATTCCAGGATGTGTGTAGAGTAGGAATGAAATCTCAGGTTCAACTAGTTAACTTGTGATAATAAGCATTCCAAATCAGATACAAAATCAGTAAAAACTCAAAATGAACTAAAACCTATAGGACTCAACCAACTCTCAGGTTCAAAATCTTGAACTCTCATCTCAGGTTTTATATCTCAGGATCTCAGGTTATTCCTATACCTTCTCAGATTTCAGTTTAACATTGAATCCAAAAACCAAAATCAGTTTTCAGTTTTCTATATTAATCAAACTCAGGATCTCAGGAATCATTTCATAATCCTAATTAGTTCTCAGAAAATAAACATAGGCAAACTCAGTTTGATATCAAATGACATTGGAAAAACCCAAATTCGAAATGTAAACCACATCCAACTTACATCTAATGAAGCCCACCATCATGTACATATAACATCAAATTTCAGTTTTCAAAAAGAATGAAAAGTTTAGGCTTTCATTCAGTGAACTAAATTTTAACGTGGTTATTGACAGTCAAATGACAGTTAACAGTTATATATATCATTCAACCTAATTTTCGAGAGTCCCATACTTAATGCCAATCAAACCCAAACATGTAGCCATCATTTCAGTTTTCATAATTGAATAGATGAATGTGTGTGGGTATAATGTCCTAATTAAGTTCTCAGATTTTTTTAGAAATAGATAATCTCAGGAATCTATTCATTGGAAAACTTAGGTATTAATTTACATGTTCTACACAGTAATCAAAACCACCCTAAGATGAAGTACGTTGAACTCAACATAGCAATTAACATCAAAATTTTAGTTTAAAGAAACAGGAAATCAATTTCCAGGATTTCAACTGTTAATAGTGAATCTCAGTTTCGCATTTCTGAAAACTTCGATTGATACATGAACTATTCACATTCGAAAACCAATTTGAAAATCCCAATTTTTCCAACACAATCAAAAACTCCACATTGTAGTAACTAACACAGGTGTAAGTGAATTGGACATGGCAATTTAATTCACAAAACTCAATCAATGTAACATGTATCAGTCCTAGCAGTAATATATTGCTCAAACCCATTCGAACCCAAAATCGATATTCGATATATATTAAAACTTCAAACAAATGGATGTCAGAGGTGTATGAACATAACATGGTGTTGAGGAAGTCATTCGTGTCCAGCAATTAGGACACGAAGTGTCGAATGTGTCATGAACAGGTGGTATCAATAACAGTGCACTGTGCGTGCTAAGTATCGTGCGGCCATGTCGTGTCCGATTGGACACGACACAGGGCTCGAGAAGTGTTAAAACTGTGCATACACGTTCGCCCATGATAGGGCTAGAGTGTCATCACCCTGCAATGTGTCTAAACCGTGTCGTGTCATAACTACAGCCCCGTATCAGAGACACGAAACACGCGTGCACTGTGCAGGGAAAAACACGTGCACACGCGATTCCTTAGCGCGCACACATCGAGGTCCCATGAAACTTTGTGGGTCTCGTGTCAGTCATTAGGACAACACGTGTACCAAGTTTCATGGCTAGATTCGTCGTGTCATGTCCGCTAGGACGCTCGAGCAGCAGGACACTGCACGACAGTGTCGTGCAGCGTGTTCGTGTCCATTTTGGACACGGACACGGCTCAAAAACGTGCTCAGTCATTAGGATTTGTGATCAGCATGTTAAGGGCTACAAAATCATATAATTAGTTTTTGAAATTAACAACTTTTAATTCTCACAAGCATTTCAACAAACACGTTATTAAAAACACCGATACGTGTCCGATACGGACACGAAATGGACACGGATTCCTACCAAACTTGGGCTACACCTAGGGGAACCCTAAATGAATGCATCTATGAAGAAAAATCATAATTTTAATGGGTGTAGATAGGTTTACCTATTGAGAGCTAGAATCTCAATGTAAAGAGCCTCGATTCGATGTCTTCTTCGATTTTCTCCGGTTCAAACGTCCTCGAACCTTGCTAGCAAGCACCCACAAGTATCCTCTACTGTTGGGGATGATGGTGCAATTGATTTGACTCAATTTGGGCTTAATTTAGATTAATAGGGAGAGTTTTAGGGAAGAACAAGTAGGGCTTTTTCTAGGGTTTGTAAAAGAGGCCAAGGCTTTGTTAATGTGACTTTATAGGAGGGGGGGTCTTGTGTGGCTGTTGAAATGAGTAGGGTTAGGGTTTTAGATGAGTGGTTAGGATCACTCCACCAAATTCCTAGCCTTCCTATTGGTTGAGGCTTCTTTTCACAAATATCTCAAAAAGAAATATCTCATCCTAATAATATCTAGATATTACTAACCTTGGCACTTAGTAGGAATGTTCTAACCCTAATTTTAACCTCATGACTAATCTAGGTTAGGTTAACTTCTAGGTTAAGGCTTCTCAAAAAGGCTAGCACAATATTTAATTAATATAAACTACAATTTCACAAAATTGCCAAAATGACCAAAATACCCCTAGGCTAAAAATTGGTAATATGTAATTCTAATCACGTGACTAGGCTCCCTTGGTCATGGTTAGTCTCTAGGCTTAGCAATACTAGGGTTTAACTAGTTAACCATCAAAAACACTAATCAATATTTTAAATAGTTTTAAATTGATTAAAAATCACCAAAAATCACAATATGATTTAAATATCATTATTAAATGATTATAATTATAAAATTTCAAAATTGCCCTCATTTGAAAAATTAGATGTTACAAGTCTACCCTCCTTAGAAGAATTTCGTCCTCGAAATTAAGATGATCGTACTCCTCCTAGGTCAAAACCCCAATCAAACAAGGTCGAAAGATAACATGCAATCATAGTCCTACTGGTCGTGATTCCACAGTCTCGAGCAAGGCAACTACGCTATCTAGCATATCACAAACATATCCGGGTAGGTACTATTGGAAAATCAAACATGAAGGTGGGAGAGAAGAACAAGGAGGTCAAACCTGCTAAACCGTCACCTGCAACGTCAGTCTCCTCGACTGCCATAGCAAAAACTCCACCCCTCTGGTGCTGAGCTACAGGTGGCCTAGCTCCTCCAAGGGGAGGTGCAACGGGACAATCTATCATCTTGTGAGCACCAGACCCATAGAATAGACAAACCTTCAGTCTCCTCCTACAAGACTCCCAAATATGCCCTGCCTTCTCGCAGTAGGCACAAGTCAGCACCCTGCGGTCCTGTCCTCTAGGCTGATGCTGTATTTGTTGAAGCTGTACGTGAGGCCTCTTGGCCGGTCCTCCACTACTGCTGCCTCCCTGGGAGTCTCGTCCCCTCTTGAGCCTGAGCTCAAGATCATCCTCTGCAGCTAGTACGTCCACCAGGATCTCCTCAAATGTAGTACTGCGGGCGTTCTTGGTGTAAGACTTGACCTCATTTACCAAGCCCTTCCGGAACCTCCGGGCCTTCGTCGTCTCCGACAAGTCCTCCATAAATCTGCTCAGGCGGCAGAACTCTCCTGTGTACTCCTCCACGGACTGGGTCCCCTAAACTAGGGCCTCGAACTGGGTCTCGAGGGCTCCCAGTGCTGCGTCTGGAAAGAACTTCTCCTTGAATAGCTTCTTGAATGCTGCCCAAGTCTGTCCTGCTGTGCCAATCCTCGGGTTGGTCTGGTACCATGTACGGGCCAGATCCTGTATCATACTGGCCGCTGCCTCTATCTGGAGCCTCGTCGGAATCTCAGCCAACCTGAAGATCTCTTCCATATGCTCGATCCACTCATCGGCATACAGGATCCCCTCTGTCCCTCGGAAGTCTCTCGGGTGCATCTTCTGGAAGTCCTGGATGCCCTTCTCCGTGGCTGGTACGGCTGCGGGGCTGCCGCTGGCTGAGCTACGACTCTCTCCACTGCCGTCACTGCCAGCTCAATGCCTCTGCTGAGCTCTGCCGTGTTCCTCTGCTGCCGGGTCTGCTGACCCTCCATGTACTGCCTGAAGAAAGCCAACAGCTGAACGGCGTCAACTGTCCCTGCAGGTGGCTGCTGATGCTACTGCTGAAACGTCTCAGAAATGACTGGGGTCATCCTATGAACAAGTGGAGGCATACCCCCAATGGCTACAGCAGCTCCTGTCTGATCAGGAACAAAAGGTGCTACAGTCTCAACAGGCTGCTGTAATGGACGAAAGGTGGCAGACCCCTCTCCAGCGGCTACTGTACCAGAGCAATGTGATCGTGTCTCCACCATCCTGAAGACAGATCGAAAAGGAAGTCAATACTGAGCAGGAATCGATAAATCAAAGGAGGACAGTTTATTTTCAAAGAAGACAAGTCAGTAAGATATGTAGATGGCATGAATTGAAGCAGAATTTTTCCTAACTGTGATTGAGTTCCTCTCCGTTAAAGCCTATCTCTCAAACCTATCGCAGGCTGTAGTGATACTCTAGTTTGAATACCACTACATAAACTCGACCTGCATGGGCCACCACTAAAAACGTGTCACGACCCGTACCCTAGAGTAAGGGCACGAGAAGTGGGTACGTCCAGCCTACGCCGCAGTGTCGGCGGTAGAACGCTGTCCTAGGTTACTATCTAATCAACAACTCACGCAATTATATAATGTACTTGTCAAAACTCAACTCCGAACGGAGGACAAGTATAGATATAATGAATCTCAATCACAGTCTAAGAACGATAAGATAACACAGAAGTTTATAACTAAAGAATAAATAACAACATTTAAAAACTGCTAAATAATAATATCTCAAACAAACTCAAATACAAACTCGTATCTCAAGTTATTACAATTCAAATTCTAAAACATGAAAACTAAACCAAGTCTACTAGCTAGTCTCCCGATCACTCCTGAGTGTCGGGGCCATAGGTAGCTAAGCCATCTCCTGCTCCAAGGCAAGTAGGACAAACATCCTCAGGGCAGTCATCTGTAATATTTTCAACAGGTCCAGTCAGGACAGGAACGAGTACAAATCATCAAGAAATTCCAAGTAAATGACAGAGAACTATAAAGCAATTATAGACAGTTTTATTGATGAATATGGTAGTTTGTATACAGGTGATGGTATAGAGAAACAGTTAAGGTACAAGAAAAGTAAGGCAAGTAAACAAGAGAAGAATTATAGCAAAAAAGACTGTAAATAGAACTAGCTGAACTAGAGCAACATGATATAAGTCCAAAATATAAATATAACAAGTACAAAACTCAAGTAAATCCAGACAACATGAATCTGATACCAGGTGATTCCAGTACAAGATGAGTCCAGTGTAAGATGATTCCAGTCAGTGATCAAAGGTTCCAGGGTGAGTCCAGCCTATACTCTAACAGTGTGTTTTAAAATACCGAGATCGACATGTAAACAGCTGTAGGTAATACGGCACATCGCACACTTGGCCAAGTGTGGGATGGCTATCGTTCCAGAATAATTCCAAGGGAGTGGTTTCAGTATTTGGGAATGTTCACATGTCTACTCTAATATTTCCCCGCCCACAAGTACAAGTGATTCCAGAAACGACACGAGAAATAGAGATGAGTCCAGCCAAACATAATGATACCAGCAAAAGATTCTAGAGTGATTCCAGTAGGTGGTTCCAGTAGTGATTCCAGAGGGTGATGCCAGTAGTGGTTCCAGAAGGTGATGCCAGTAGTGATTCCAGAAATAGAGGCTTGACAAATGGTATGTGTGTCGCATACATGAATCCAGTAATATCCATACGTGTTGTAAGAATCACATAAAACTAACTAGAACTGAAGTACAGTAATTGACAAGTAAATGAAAGAACTATCAGAGAATGTACTCGCCTGTTACTCTGAAAAGAGTAATAAAATATCAGATGTCTGCACCGGAGTCACAAAGTCCTAAATAGAGCAGTATGGGTTATGACATGTTTAAAATAAGGTAAATGAAATCTACGATGCAATCTACATGATTTCTAGGCCAATCTAGGTCAAAGTCAACTCTAAGTCAAACATGGTCAACTGTCTAGGTCAAACTAGGTCCAAGTCAAACTTGGTCAACTCTGGGTCAACCAAAGTTAACATCTAGTCAAAATAGGTTAACTCTAGGGTTTGTTCAACTGTAAGTCAACACTATAACTCTAGCCCTATTACCATACCAATACAAGCCTACTAGTACAATACCCAATGTAATATCTATACACTATATTTCATATATAGGCATCACACACACATTCCATATTATAATAATATGTAGGAAAACTAGATATATGTAAACATACATATGCAAACATATATTGAAGGGAAGAAGGAATTTAGAAAGTGTAGTGTGTGTGTGAGTGTTTGGATTAGGGAACACAAGTAAGGGTTTAAGAGAACATGGCATGGGTACTCAGTTATTTTCCTAACAACTTAACATGTATCTCAATCTTAAGACCCACCTAATTCTTAGGAAACTCATTAATTGATATCTCAAACATAAACCTAGTTAACCTTGAAAACCCAAACCCCTTTCAATACCCCTACCCATTTCAGTTTTCAGGGTTCACAAACAACCCAAAATCAGTTAACACATTATATACAATTCCTATTTTTGTTAAACTCAGATTTCTCTCATGAAACCAACATCAACCACAACTCAATATCCATTAGAAAAATCTAAACTTAGTTCACAATTTCATGCATACATGTGCATAACAATTTAGAAAGAGGGATTGTTCTCAGTGTGTGTCTTAGTGAGGGATTTGCACAGGTGGGTGTGTGCATTGTGTGTAGGTATGATAATTCCAGGATGTGTGTAGAGTAGGAATGAAATCTCAGGTTCAACTAGTTAACTTGTGATAATAAGCATTCCAAATCAAATACAAAATCAGTAAAATCTCAAAATGAACTAAAACCTATAGGACTCAACCAACTCTCAGGTTCAAAATCTTGAACTCTCATCTCAGGTTTTATATCTTAGGATCTCAGGTTATTCCTATACATTCTCAGATTTCAGTTCAACATTGAATCCAAAAACCAAAATCAGTTTTCAGTTTTCTATATTAATCAAACTCAGGATCTCAGGAATCATTTCATAATCCTAATTAGTTCTCAAGAAATAAACATAGGCAAACTCAGTTTGATATCAAATGACATTGGAAAAACCCAAATTCGAAATGTAAACCACATCCAACTTACATTTAATGAAGCCCAGCCATCATGTACATATAACATCAAATTTCAGTTTTCAAAAAGAATGAAAAGTTCAGGCTTTCATTCAGTGAACTAAATTTTAACATGGTTATTGACAGTCAAATGACAGTTAAGAGTTATATATATCATTCAACCTAATTTTCGAGAGTCCCATACTCAATGCCAATCAAACCCAAACATGTAGCCATCATTTCAGTTTTCATAATTGAATAGATGAATGTGTGTGGGTATAATGTCCTAATTAAGTTCTCAGATTTTTTTAGAAATAGATAATCTCAGGAATCTATTCATTGGAAAACTCAGGTATTAATTTACATGTTCTATACAGTAATAAAAACCACCCTAAGATGAAGTACATTGAACTCAACATAGCAATTAACATCAAATTTTTAGTTTAAAGAAACAGGAAATCAATTTCCAGGATTTCAACTGTTAATAGTGAATCTCAGTTTCACATTTCTGAAAACTTCGATTGATACATGAACTATTCACATTCGAAAACCAATTTGAAAATCCCAATTTTTCTAATACAATCAAAAACTCCACATTGTAGTAACTAACACAGGTGTAAGTGAATTGGACATGGCAATTTAATTCAGAAAACTCAATCAATGTAACATGTATCAGTCCTAGCAGTAATATATTGCTCAAACCCATTCGAACCCAAAATCGATATTCGAAATAAATTAAAACTTCAAACAAATGGATGATAGAGGTGTATGAACATAACATGGTGTTGAGGGAGTCATTTGTGTCCAGCAATTAGGACACGAAGTGTCGAATGTGTCATGAACAGGTGGTATCAATAACAGTGCACTGTGCGTGCTAAGTGTCGTGCGGCCATGTCGTGTCCGATTGGACACGACACAGGGCTCGGGAAGTGTTGAAACTGTGCATACACATTCGCCCATGATAGGGCTAGAGTGTCATCACCCTGCAACGTGTCTAAACCGTGTCGTGTCATAACTACAACCCCGTATCAGAGACACGAAACACGCGTGCACTGTGCAGGAAAAAACACGTGCACACGCGATTCCTTCGCGCACACACATCGAGGTCCCATGAAACTTTGTGGGTCTCGTGTCAGTCATTAGGACAACACATGTACCAAGTTTCATGGCTAGATTTGTCGTGTCGTGTCCGCTAGGACGCTCGAGCAGCAGGACACTGCACGACAGTGTCGTGCAGCGTGTTCGTGTCCATTTTGGACACGAACACGGCTCAAAAACGTGCTCATTCGTTAGGATTTGTGATCAGCATGTTAAGGGCTACAAAATCATGTAATTAGTTTTTGAAATTAACAACTTTTAATTCTCACAAGCATTTCAACAAACACGTTATTAAAAACACCGATACGTGTCCGATACGGACACGAAATGGACACGGATTCCTACCAAACTTGGGCTACACCTAGGGAAACCCTAAATGAATGTATCTATGAAGAAAAATCATGATTTTAATGGGTGTAGATAGGTTTACCTATTGAGAGCTAGAATCTCAATGTAAAGAGCCTCGATTCGATGTCTTCTTCGATTTTCTCCGGTTCAAACGTCCTCGAACCTTGCTAGAAAGCACCCACAAGTATCCTCTACTGTTGGGGATGATGGTGCAATTGATTTGACTCAATTTGGGCTCAATTTGGATTAATGGGGAGAGTTTTAGGGAAGAACAAGTAGGGCTTTTTCTAGGGTTTGTAAAAGAGACCAAGGCTTTGTTAATGTGACTTTATAGGAGGGGGGTCTTGTGTGGCTGTTGAAATGAGTAGGGTTAGGGTTTTAGATGAGTGGTTAGGATCACTCCACCAAATTCCTAGCCTTCCTATTGGTTGAGGCTTCTTTTCACAAATATCTCAAAAAGAAATATCTCATCCTAATAATATCTAGATATTACTAACTTTGGCACTTAGTAGGAATGTTCTAACCCTAATTTTAACCTCATGACTAATCTAGGTTAGGTTAACTTCTAGGTTAAGGCTTCTCAAAAAGGCTAGCACAATATTTAATTAATATAAACTATAATTTCATAAAATTGCCAAAATGACCAAAATACCCCTAGGCTAAAAATTGGTAATATGTAATTCTAATCACGTGACTAGGCTCCCTTGGTCATGGTTAGTCTCTAGGCTTAGCAATACTAGGGTTTAACTAGTTAACCATCAAAAACACTAATCAATATTTTAAATAGTTTTAAATTGATTAAAAATCACCAAAAATCACAATATGATTTAAATATCATTATTAAATGATTATAATTATAAAATTTCAAAATTGCCCTCATTTGAAAAACTGGGTGTTACACTATGGCAACTGCTCCAGATCTTCCAACTTTGCATATTTCAATATCCAAGCAAAGAAAGTTGCTGGTATCTCAAACAGATGCACCAGGAGCAGAATTCTCCGATTTACGTGCTTATCTCAACAGACGTCAATCAGTATCAACTTTGGTAAAATATAAGAATTCTATGCCAAGGGCCAATTTACACCAGAAACAAAGGTTTGAAAAGAAGGACCCAATCACTTATGCCAATGAGTTAAGTAATTCTTTGTACACTCACGGAACTAAACATCTTAAGAACCGGAGTCATGTTCCTAATATCATTAAAGAATATGTTCCTTCGACTTTTTCTCGTCTCGTGGTGGTAACTGATCTCCGGAAACGTCTTACACAAAGACGGAAGATTACAGAGACGTCTTACTCACCTATGAATCATCTATCAGAATGCCACTGCCTTCATGAAGTAGTCATCAAGTGTTGTTGCCAATCAGCTAAACGATTTGTCTTCGATCGGCTGAACTATACTTCAATTCCCGAACCCATGACGGAAGATAAAGGTGAGCTATTATATGCTTCTGTCAATATGACTTTTCGAGACACTAGGGGTAGAAAATCCTCAAAGCGTGGCATGTCTCGTAATCCGAGTCAGCAGTACTTGGGACAATCTATGAATCCAGCGAAGGGATCTTTCAACATACCAGATCGAAAGATCGAAACATGGATCAGGATGTTTTCAATCAGGAAGATTTTCTCATTACTCATCTAGGAGAAGATTCTTTGTCTGACTTTGACGCAGATAGTAAAAGTTCTGAACAAACTATCTCGTCAATAATGGCAAGAGAGGTGACAACATATG
Organism: Iris pallida; assembly: GCA_029216955.1. NCBI lineage: Eukaryota > Viridiplantae > Streptophyta > Magnoliopsida > Asparagales > Iridaceae > Iris > Iris pallida. The sequence goes on from JANAVB010028514.1 coordinate 20,518, forward strand.
CCATTACAGAAGACCAAGATGCTTCTAGTTCAGCCAGTCAAGAGCAACGAATTGCTGCACTAAAAGACAAACTAAAAACCATGGCTGAAATGGTCGCAAGTATGCACACTATAATCGTGGCTCAACATGCAGTACCACCGATTATAAACCTCGCTACAAATCCCGAGCTCATAGCATCTTCTGTACCTGTTACTATTGGTCTGGGGGTACCTCCTCCCCAGGTTGCTTCTGTACCAATTCAAGCTTCTCCTAGTTAGTCTGGTGCTGGGGGTGATAATTATCATGCTGTTCCTCCTCCTAACAACTCAAATCAACCCACCAATTCTCAGACATCAGGGGATACTAATAAGGCTGTAAAACTCTTACGCACTCAGTTTGAGGCCTTCAAACAGAAGGATGGTCTACAAAGACTTAGGATAAAACAACCTTATCCTGCTGAATGGAAGGAGGTTCAATTTCCTCCTAAGTAAAAGCTTTCCACCATTATGTTGTTTGATTGCCGCACTTCTCTAAGTCAGTACATCAATCACTTTGAGGTGATGACTGACCAATTGTAGCCAAATGATGCTCTCCTTACCAGGGTGTTCGTCGGTTGTTTAGCCGGTACGACATATGACTGGTACCGTAGCTTGCCTGATGGCTGCATAACTTCTTTAGCTGGTTTTAAGCAAATGTTCTTGGAACGGTTCTATGAGGGAGTCAACGATATGACGATGTCTGTACTTATCAAAATTAAATAAAGACACAATGAATCCACGGAGAGTTTCATTAAAAAATTCCGTCGATAGGCACTTAAAATGCCTCTAGAAACTCCATCTGCTGTAACAATAGACACTTGCAAATCAAACTTGTTGCCTATCATCAGCATGTGGACGGGATCAACACAATTCTACGATTGACCTTCTTTCATTGTGAATGCTAAGGCGACAGAGGTTAGCACTGAGAAGTTCAAGTAGTTAGGAGTTCAAATGACTCATCCTAACCAAGATGAACATTCCACACCCGGTGGTAATAATCGCCGGAACAATCGCAAGGGTAAAAAAAACATTGGCCATCAATCTCAAGGGTAAGGAGTCATTGGCTGTTAATATTGCTCAGACGGCACCCACTCCATCAGCACCACCACAGAAAGCACCTCGTCCAAAAGAAGAGTATTCTTTTGATGAAGATGATATTATGAGCATCTTCGATTGTTTAATCAAAAGCAATAAACTTCAACTGCCGAAGGCAAAATGGCCAGAGGAAGTAGGTAAGACTGACCACCCTAAATATTGTGTTTATCACAGATTTATAGGGCATCCAACCCGAGAATATTACATGCTCAAAGGCAAAATCTAAGAAATGGTCAACTCTGGTGCAGTTACTCTCCAACAGGATGAAAAGACTGTGACGGCCAATGTCGTCTTTGTACAGTTTGGTGATTTTCCACCACAACTAGTACAAGATGGTATTGTCCCCATTCCAAGGGCTACTCTCAAAATTGTGAATCTTCCACCTCCCTAAAATGAAGGTCTTGTTCCACTATCCATTAACAAAGGAGAAATCATGTGGATTCATCCAGATCTAGTGGCAGACTTTGAAGCGCCTTCCTCTTCCAATCAAAAGAAGCGCTCCAAAACTAAATCCAAGAGCTATAACATGGTATCTTTTGAACCAGTGGCAGAAAAAGAAATTCTAATCGGCACCGGATCTGGAAAACCTTATCTCAGAGAGTATCCCGAAACTCAAGAGAATCCTGTCCCATCTCCTGATGCTCCTCTTACTGTCATAACCTTAAATTTCTATTTTTTTTAGTATTTTAATTAATTTTCAACCATTCAAAAAAAAATTTATTTTCCTATAAATTATTTCTTAAAATTTTTATCGTATAATTGAATAAATCAGAATTTTTCCAAATTTTCCCTCATGCAAAATCTAATTTTGTATTTCTCCAACATGCTTGAGTGTCAAACATGCACGAATGAGTGCCATTTGACACTCATGCCTCATGACAAATCTTAGAGGGCATTTTAGGTATTTTCCTAATTATTAATCCCTCTTAAAACAAGAGGAATGAAAAAGAGAGCAAAACCATTCCTTCCATCTTCACTCCAGGTACTCTCCTCTCCCTTCTTCTTCTTCTTCTTCTTCTTCTTCTTCTTCTTCTTCTTCTTCTTCTAATTCTTATTTTCTTCTTCTTCTTCTTCTTTTTTTTCCCTTTTCTGCTGCTCTTGCAGCTGTTACTGCTACTGCTACTGCCACTAACTACTACTGCTGCTGCCGCGAGCTGTTTGCGGGCGGGCGTCGCCGCCGGCCGGCCAGCCCCGGCGGGCGCCGCCGGCCGGTCGGCCACCGGCCGACCCCCTCCCCCCTTCTTCATCTTCTCATTCTTCTTTCTCTTCTTTCTTCCAATTCCTTTCCCCTTTTCTTTTATTACTAGGGTTCTAAAAATTTAACCCAATTTCTCTTCTTGTGTCCTAGGATTTGAATTGGGACTTGGGGAATAACTCTTCTAGAGAGGAGATTGACCACAAAGCCAAGGCAAGCCCTCTCTCCCTATTCCTTTGTATTTGTCCCATGTTAAATTATCTAGTATCCTTGTATTTTTGCATGATATATATATATATATATATATATATATATATATATATATATATATATATTATATATTCTGAATTTTGAAAACTATTGGTAATATCAACCAAAATGCAATGTAATGTGCTTACACCTTGTTGTAATTAGATGTATTTATATATATATGAATATGCATAGAGGTAGATATTGATGTTTCCATATAATCGAATTTATAAAACCAACATACATGTATGATTGTATATACATAGAAACCTTGACACGATGAAACTTCTTGATTGCCCATGCAATGCAAACTTGTAGATACTAACCTTTCATACAATGGTATGTATAAATATATATGTATATACGTATGCTTATATGATAACTTCATGAACTTAGAAGCCAATAATGTTGTCTTCACTAAAGTATCCCCAAATGACCTCAAACAAGAAGTTGTAAGCCCATTTCATTATTATTTTACGATAATTCAATTCTGTCCAATTTTCAATTTACACTTAAATGACTTATTCATCATGATAAATTAGCCAAAATAAGTTTATTTAGGTGTCGGTTTGAATAGGGTAACCCTAACGTTGAAATTCTAAGTCAAATGACCTTTGGAACACATTCTAAAAGCACAATTAAAGTGTACCGTAAGTATGGATTTACTTTAAACTCGAAAGGGTTGATTTTGGGAAGTCTACTCATTTTAATGGTTGTGTTGAGTCACATTATATATAGATTGCATGTGTTATGGACTAATCCACTATTCGCATGATTTCAAGTCTACTTAGGGATGTCTTAAATTAACTTTGAGATAGGATGATTATTACTTATTTTTAGCATAATGTTCATTTCTGTCCAGAATTTTAGTTAGGCTTAAAATCACCTTTTTGACCTTGAAAACATGGTTTAACTTGATAATTTTGTATACCGGTCTACTATGGTAACTACGTGCTAATTTTATATATCTTAGATTACTTTTCTATATTCTTGATGAGTTAAATACAATGTCTAGTCCATAGTAGTTCCCTAAAATCATGTTTATTACTAAACAAAACTCGTTATTGTTCTTGACTTGCTTAGCATTTTGTTAAAGCCTTGCAAACCAAGAATAATTGCACGCTCCCTTGCCTGCTAGGTAAGAAAGCTTTATTTTGCATAACTTTACATATATGCGTGTGTTCCGGTGTTGAGGGTTGCCCCACCGAAGGGGTCGGCGTACCCGGTATTATATTTGCGTGTTGCCGGTGTTGAGGGTTGCTCCACCGAAGGGGTCGGCGTGCCCATTTATTATTTTCTTTGTATTTATATGTTCTGGAATGTTTCCGGGTCAGAAAATACAAAGGAGACTCTGCCAAAATTTTTGAGAATTTCCAGAGTTAGTCTATTTTCGACAAACTCGGATTTCTTGGAAATTTTGACTCTAGTTCTAGACCACTTGAACCATCCATCTCCGACCTATAATATCAGAGGGATTCTTGGATTCATGTCCAATTAGATATCTTGGAATTTTACCTTGATTCCAATATTTCTCGGACTACTTTAGTTTCGAAAAAGACGAAACTAATATTTGAAAGCGAATTGACTTCTAGGACTCCCGTTTGGGAGATAGTTTCTCTGAAGTCTAAATGTTTAGAATAGGTTGCATAGGGTTTTGGGAGAGAAACCGTTGGATCACACCCGGCTGACTTCTTAGCAATATCATTTTTTATTTTCGTACTGATCAGTCCCTGATACGGTGTTCGTGCGGCCGTACGAATATCCGAGGTGAGGCTTAGCTCACTTTCTTGATCGCAATTGGACATCTAGGTCCTGAGTTTCGACTCAGCTATCCATTTGCACATTACCCTGAGTTTCAGCTCAGAATATTTGTTAATTCATTAGATATCCAGGCCCTGAGTTCAGCTCAGCTCTCTAATGAATGGGTTCGATATTCTTGGAAAAGTCCAAGTCATACGAACTTCTTGATTATAACACATGATGCGATGACTCGACCCAGATGATTCGGAAACCACTTATGATGTTATCTTGCTTGTAATCACATCAATATGTGATAGTACAGACGGCTGGAGTATCTAAGCACCAACCCGTTTTGTACGAGCCTGATCCCGGGCAAATGGGGTTATTGTTGAGATGCTAGGCGAGTGTGTGTGATCCAGGAGTTTCTCTAAAATTGCATTTAGGTCTAGAAAGATTTTGTCGTGTCCTTGTGACATTAATTGTGAATCACTTACTTTTGACTAATATCAAGGTATGAATTTAATCACTCTAGATACTAAATCGTGTTCACTTGTCTTATTGTTACGTATTCATACTTCTCCTTTGACTGAGGGCTTGCTCGTCGTATTGACGACCTAGTTTTGTTCACTAGGGACTGAAGAAGATCATGATGTGGATCAAGTGTATACTGAGGATGATCTCTATGAATGAAATAGAACGGATGGAATGTAGTTTCATTTTGATAATATTTTTAATTATGTAAATTATGTGTTGAAGACTATGAATCAATCATGTGTTTGAAGACAGTGAATTTAATATGTAAAATATGTGTTTTGATGAATTCTAGACCACATATGTAATATTTCTGGATAAATGAATGTTATGTAATTGTGGAATTCTGTGATTATTCCTTTTATCTATGCCTATCCCGGACCATACAGGCGACAATCGTAGGGTACATTTCGGTACTCATTGTACAGTTGTGTAGCCTGGGGAGAAGTATCACGTGCCTCGTGTCATTCTGGGAACCGGGGCGTGACACGTCTCTTTTGGTTGGTGGCCCATGCAGGTCTAGTCTTTAAGGATAGTGTATAGGTTAAGGAGAATGTATAGGTAGATAATAGATATTCTAAGGACTCACTTGAAATACCCCAGGACAGAAATGTTTAAGTTGAAGATTGAATTCCTAAATTAAAGAATCAAGGATTATGCAAAAATTTGGGATAAGAATCTTGATTGAACTTTATTTAAACATTGATGATGCATTATTTCTTGTCATAGAATTCTAATTCGAGGATTTTTGGGTATAGGTCATGGCCCAATTTATGCCGAGCATCTTTTGGGACGGGAGTGACAGAACCTTTTACGGTTACGAGCAGTTCGCCCGGAAGGCCTGGCTAGTATTAGACGATACGGAACTCCCAGTATTCGGAGTTTACTTTCATCGCCTGCGTCCCAAGATCCGGGACATTGAAGATGGAGTGGAAGTTTATTTTGAGAAAGAACTGCGTTTGATGTTCTTCCTTGCGAAGGACGGTCCCTCTCCCTTCACTTATGGGTATGATGGGACCATCAGCGAGTGGAAAGAGACCAACCCCTACGACAAGATTTTGGAGATCACTTACCTGAAGCTGACTAGGGGTTAGTCAGGATGACTGGGATATGGGATAGCTTTTTGTCTACTTTACAACATTTTGACGGATCAGCAGATATATGTGTATGTATGTGTAGAAAGATATGTTGTAGAGGTGTAGAGGGGGAATTTTTTTGTCTGTTGTATTATATTTTGGAAATTACAACAGATGTATATAGTTTTGTATAGGGTTAGGGTATAGAAGTCGTAAGGACTTCTTTGTGAAGCATATTATAATCCTGTTTTGTGCAATGAATGAAATATGCTTCTTTTGGCTTGACTATCTTAATTGTGATTGCCTTTTTCTCCTTTAGCAATTAAATTCTTTAAGATTCTCCTTTAAATTTTGCATTAAGAATTTTCCATCCTTAATATTTAGGAAATGTCTTCTTCAGCAAATCCCGACACATTGCAAACGGAAACCACCGAGATGCGTCCGACAGACGCTATGGAAAATTTTCAGAAAATCTTGGCAGCCAATACCCAATAAATCCAACTTTCCTAAGCTGTGTCTGCAAAGCTACTGGAAAGACTGGATGTCGCAGCTGCTCCTAAAGCTGGGACCCTTTCAGATTTCAGGACGATTAAGCCCCCAGAGTTCAAGGGGACTGAAACTCCTATGGAAGCAGCACAGTGGATTAGGACCACAGAAGGGTTGCTGAAGGGCTCGAAGATCCCGCCAAATGACATAGTGTCTCTTGTAAGGAATCAACTGAAGGACTTTGCCGACATCTGGTGGAGCTCCTTACACCCGGAGGAGTTAGATGAGATTGTATCATGGGAGAAATTTAAGGAAGAATTTAAAGAGAGATTCTTTCCCCCAAGTGCCAAGTTGGAGCTGGAAAGGAGATTCCTACACTTGAAACAGAATAAGACATCTGTCGATGTATACTCGGCAGAATTCACAAGGCTAAGCCGGTATGCTCCAAGCTTGGTGACTACGGAGAAGGCAAAGGTGGTCTGATTCATGGAAGGGCTGGACGATAAGCTGAAGATGAAGGTTGCCCCCTACAAATGTCAGACTTACGCAGAAGTGGTCGAAGCTGCAAGAGACCAAGAAAGGATGCAAAATGATAAGAACAACTCGAAGGCGGCAGGACTAAAGCGGAGTCTGGAGACCAGCTCACCTCAAGGAAGGACCTCGGGACAAGGACAACAGAAGCGTGCTCAACATGAGCAGAATAGAGTCACGCTAAGTTGTTCTTATTGCGGGAAGTCCGGGCATACAAAGAATAACTGCAGAAGACTTCAAGGGAAGTAATTGAAGTGTGGATCCTCCAACCACCGGTTGAACCAATATCCCCAGAACAATAGAAGATCTGTAGCACAGAATAATACACAGGGACCAAGAGCTGCAAACCAGAGATTTCAACAAAGGCCTTTCTTCCAAAGCAATGAGCCCAGGTTTAATGCTGCTGCAACACCACAAGCACAAGGTCATGCCCCTACAGGATATCAGCAGAGACCGGCATTGGCACCACAGGCGCATCAATTCCATCAAGCTCAAAAGGCAAATCAGAATCACAACAACAAAAAGAAGAAAAATTACGGCCAAGCCTTTATGATGGACAACAATGAAGCTGGAAGTACGGGAGACGTGGTGACAGGTACTATACTCGCTTCTTCTAGCCCTACATCAGTATTGTTTGATTCTGGAGCTACTCATTCCTGCATATCTGCATCATTCATAACTGAGTATAATATTGAGACTCAACCTCTAGCTAGAAAATTGAAAATCCTTACGGGCAATGGTGTAGTAGAAGTGAGTCGAATTTGTAGAAACTGTCCAATCAAAATGGGAGGAGCAAGCTTCCGAACTAGGTTATTGGTCTTTCCCATGGACAACTATGATATAGTATTTGGAATGGATTGGTTAATAGCAACCTCAGCAATCATTGATTGTGGTCAAGGAAAAGTTCAGTTTTCCCTACCTAGTAGGAAGTTGCATGAATTTGTTAGAGCCCAGAAGGAGTTTGACAAAGAAGAGTTAGAAAGGTTTGAACTTAGGAGTCTCATGAACCAAGTAGTAGAGGAATGGCCAAGGGCTGTATGAGTTTAAGGATGTATTTCCTGATGAATTACCCGGATTGCCACCGGATAGGGCAGTTGAATTTAGCATTGATCTAATTCCTGGAGCAGCCCCAATTACTAAGAAGATATACCCAATGAATAAGAAGGAACTAGCAGAATTGAATAAACAAATCAAGGAATTGCTAGCTAAGGAGTTTATCAGGCCTAGTGTTTCTCCGTGGGGAGCGCCGGTACTATTTGTAAAGAAAAAGGATGGGAGCCTGAGATTGGTGATAGATTATAGAGCACTAAATGAACTGACAATTAAGAACAAATATCCACTCCCTAGGATCGATGAATTATTCGACCAACTTGGAGGAGCAACTGTATTTTCCAAAATAGATATCAGATCAGGCTATCACCAAGTGAAGATTAAGAAAGAAGACATACCAAAGACTGCTTTTAGAACTAGATATGGACATTATGAGTTCCAAGTCATGCCTTTTGGATTGACAAATGCTCCGGCCATATTCATGGATTGAATAGGATATTCTATCAATATCTGGATAAGTTTGTGATCGTATTCATTGATGACATATTGATCTACTCAAAGAATGAGGAGGAGCACGAAGAATATTTAAGGATAGTACTTGAGACTCTACGACAGGAGAAGCTGTATGTGAAGCTGAGTAAATGCGAATTTTGGTTAAAAGAAATTCCTTTCTTGGGACACATAGTTAGTGGAGAAGGCATTACAGTAGATCCTAAGAAGATAGAAGCAGTTAAATCATGGCCTACTCCCAAGAATGTAGCTGAAGTTCGAAGTTTCGTTGGTTTAGCTGGATACTATAGAAGATTTGTGGAGAACTTTTCCAGAATAGTTGAGCCGCCTACTAGATTGACTCGGAAGAATGAGAAATTTGTCTGGACTGATAAATGTCAAGCAGAATTTGAGGAATTAAAGGAAAGACTTGTCACAGCACCAGTACTAGCTTTACCCTCAGGATCAGGAGGTTACGAGATTTACAGTGATGCTTCTGGTAAGAGTTTGGGCTGTGTACTGATGCAGCACGGAAGGGTTATTGCTTATGCTTCACGGCAGTTGAAGGTTCATGAGAGGAATTATCCAACACATGATCTGGAGTTAGCAGCTGTTGTGTTTGTACTAAAACTGTGGAGCTTACTTGTATGGTGAACAGATCAAGATTTACACAGATCATAAAAGTTTGAAATATATGTTCACCCAAAAGGAGTTAAATATGAGGCAACGTAGATGGCTCGAGTTGCTTAAGGATTTTGATATGGAGTTGGAGTATCATCCAGGCAAGACGAATAAAGTGGCAGATGCTCTTAGTAGGAGGCCTGAGGCTTTCTTTGAACACGCCCAAGGAGATATGGATGATCTCAAAAAAATGGGGATTGAAGTGATATGCCCAGTTGCAGATGGAATTTGGAGAAGTTTACAAGTTCAATTTTCTTTAGTGGAGAGAATTAAGGAAGCACAGAAGAAGGATGTGAAGCTGCAAAAGCTGTGGAGTCAAACTGAAGCTGGGGTACAAACTGGATTGACGAAGCACTCTGATGGATCCTTGAGGTTCGGGAGTCTTATGTGTACCATTTGGAGAACTCTGGACTGAGCTAATGACTGAAGCACATAGTTCTCAATACTCCATTCATCCTGGGAGTACGAAGATGTACCAGGATCTAAGACAAAATTTTTGGTGGCATGGAATGAAGCGGGAGATAGCTAAATTTGTCTCGAAATGTTTTATGCCAACAAGTGAAAGCTGAGCACCAACGGGCTGCTGGACTACTGCAACCACTACCAGTACCTGAATGGAAGTGGGAGCATATTATATAGATTTTGTATCAGGACTCCCAAGAACACAGAAGGGTAACAATGCCATCTGGGTAATAGTGGATAGGCTTACCAAGTCCGCGAGATTTCTACCATTTCGAGTTGGACAATCTACTGAGCATCTAGCGGATATGTATATAAAGAGTTGTTAGCCACTATGGGGTACCGGTAAGTATCGTCTCAGACAGGGATACTTGGTTCACCTCCAAGTTTTGGAGAAGCTTGCAAGACAGTCTTGGCAGTCGTCTGAAGTTCAGTTCAGCATATCACCCACAGACCGATGGACAGTCAGAAAGGTTGATACAAATTTTGGAAGACATATTGAGCGTGCTCTCTAGATTTCCAAGGATCATGGGATGATCATTTGCATTGGTAGAATTCTCTTATAATAACAGTTATCATGCCAGTATCAAGATGGCGCCATTTGAAGCACTGTATGAGGAAGTGCAGATCACCTATATGTTGGGGCGACGTCGGAGAACGACAACTTCTAGGGCCAGAGTTGGTCACTCAGACAGTAGACATAGTCAAGGCAATCAGAAGTCATCTTCAAGCTGCGCAGAACAGGCACAAGATGTGGGCCGACAAGCATCGGAGAATCTTGAATTTCAAACCTGGTGATCATGTATTTCTGAAGATCTCACCAACTAAAGGAACTATCAGGTTTGGAACCAGAGGGAAGTTAAGCCCAAGGTTTATAGGTCCATTCGACGTCCTGGATCGAGTTGGCGACGTGTCTTATCGATTGGCCTTGCCACCATCTCTCGAAGGAGTTCACGACGTCTTCCATGTATCTCAACTGCGGAAGTATGTGCCAGATTCTAGTCACATACTGGACCATTCAGAAATTACAGTTGGCCCAACTCTCCGCATTGAACAGAAGCCGGTAGGGATCCTCGATCGAAGGCAGATGATTCTTAAGAACAAGACCATCTCCTTAGTTCGAGTATCTTGGAACAAGGACTCACCGGGAGAATCTACTTGGGAAAGGGAAGATGAGATGCGGCGACTGTACCCCTACCTCTTTGATGATTAAGGTACTTAGCAACCTATCCTTCTCTACCTCTCTTATCTTTAAATTCTGGGGACGAAATTTAATTAAGGTGGATAGGGTGTCATAACCTTAAATTTCTATTTTGTTTTAAATTTTTTTTAGTATTTTAATTATTTTCAACCATTCAAAAAAAATTATTTTCCTATAAATTATTTCTCAAAAATTTTTATAGTATAATTGAATAAATCAGAATTTTTCCAAATTTTCCCTCATGCAAAATCTAATTTTGTATTTTTCCAACATGCTTGAGTGTCAAACATGCATGGATGAGTGCCATTTGGCACTCATGCCTCATGACAAATCTTAGAGGGCATTTTAGGTATTTTCCTAATTATTAATCCCTCTTAAAACGAGAGGAATGAAAGAGAGAGCAAAACCATTCCTTCCCTCTTCACTCCAGGTACTCTCCTCTCCCTTCTTCTTCTTCTTCTTCTTCTTCAATTCTTATTTTCTTCTTCTTCTTCTTCTTTTTCTCTTCTTTGCTGCTCTTGCAGCTGTTACTGCTACTGCAACTGCCACTAACTGCTACTGCTGCTGCTGCCGCACGGCTGTTTGCGGGCGGGTGCCGCCGCTGGCGGGTCCGCCCCGACGGGCGCCGCAGGCCGGTCGGCCACCGGCCGACCCCCTCCCCCCTTCTTCATCTTCTCATTCTTCTTTCTCTTCTTTTTTCCAATTCCTTTCCCCTTTTCTTTTATTTCTAGGGTTCTAAAAATTTAACCCAATTTCTCTTCTTGTGCCCTAGGATTTGAATTGGGACTTGGGGAATAACTCTTCTAGAGAGGAGATTGACCACAAAGCCAAGGCAAGCCCTCTCTCCCTATTCCTTTGTATTTGTCCCATGTTAAATTATCTAGTATCCATATATTTTTGCATGAAATATATATATAATATATATATATATTATATATATATATATTATATTATATTCTGAATTTTGAAAACTATTGGTAATATCAACCAAAATGCAATGTAATGTGCTTACACCTTGTTGTAATTAGATGTATTTATATATATATGCATGCATAGAGGTAGATATTGTTTCCATAGAATCGAATTTAAAAACCTACATACATGTATGATTGTATATACATAGAAACCTTGACACGATGAAACTTCTTGATTGCCCATACAATACAAACTTGTAGATACTAACCTTTCATACAATGGTATGTATATATATGTATATACGTATGCTTATATGATAACTTCATGAACTTAGAAGCCAATAATGTTGTCTTCACTAAAGTATCCCCAAATGACCTCAAACAAGAAGTTGTAAGCCCATTTCATTATTATTTTACGATAATTCAATTCTGTCCAGTTTTCAATTTACACTTAAATGACTTATTCATCATGATAAATTAGCCAAAATAAGTTTATTTAGGTGTCGGTTTGAATAGGGTAACCCTAACGTTGAAATTCCAAGTCAAATGACCTTTGGAACACATTCTAAAAGCACAATTAAAGTGTACCGTAAGTATGGATTTACTTTAAACTCGAAAGGGTTGATTTTGGGAAGTCTACTCATTTTAATGGTTGTGTTGAGTCACATTATAGATAGATTGCATGTGTTATGGACTAATCCACTATTCGCATGATTTCAAGTCTATTTAGGGATGTCTTAAATTAACTTTGAGATAGGATGATTATTACTTATTTTTAGCATAATGTTCAATTCTGTCCAGAATTTTAGTTAGGCTTAAAATTACCTTTTTGACCTTGAAAACATGGTTTAACTTGATAATTTTGCATACCGGTCTACTATGGTAACTACGTGCTAATTTTATATATCTTAGATTACTTTTCTATATTCTTGATGAGTTAAATACAATGTCTAGTCCATAGTAGTTCCCTAAACATGTTTATTACTAACAAAACTCGTTATTGTTCTTGACTTGCTTAGCATTTTGTTAAAGCCTAGCAAACCAAGAATAATTACACGCTCCCTTGCCTGCTAGGTAAGAAAGCTTTATTTTGCATAACTTTACATATATGCGTGTGTTCCGGTGTTGAGGGTTGCTCCACCGAAGGGGTCGGCGTACCCGGTATTATATTTGCGTGTTGTCAGTGTTGAGGGTTGCTCCACCGAAGAGGTCGGCGTGCCCATTTATTATTTTCTTTGTATTTATATGTTCTGGAATGTTTCCGGGTCAGTAAATACAAAGGAGACTCTGCCGAAATTTTTGAGAATTTCCAGAGTTAGTCTATTTTCGATAAACTCGAATTTCTTGGAAATTTTGACTCTAGTTCTAGACCACTTGAACCATCCATCTCCGACCTATAATATCGGAGGGATTCTTGGAATCATGTCCAATTAGATATCTTGGAATTTTACCTTGATTCCAATATTCTCGGACTACTTTAGTTTCGAAAAAGACGAAACTAATATTTGAAAGCGACTTGACTTCTAGGACCCCCGTTTGGGAGATAGTTTCTCTGAAGTCTAAATATTTAGAATAGGTTGCATGGGGTTTTGGGAGAGAAACCGTTGGATCACACCCGGCTGACTTCTTAGCAATATTATTTTTTATTTTCGTACTGATCAGTCCCTGATACGGTGTTCGTGCGGCCGTGCGAATATCCGGGGTGAGGCTTAGCTCACTTTTTTGATCGCAATTGGACATCCAGGCCCTGAGTTTCAGCTCAGCTATCCATTTGCACATTACCCTGAGTTTCAGCTCAGAATATTTGTTAATTCATTCGATATCCAGGCCCTGAGTTCAACTCAGCTCTCTAATGAATGGGTTCGATATTCTTGAAAAAGTCCAAGTCATACGAACTTCTTGATTATAACACATGATGCGATGACTCGACCCAGATGATTCGGAAACCACTCATGATGTTATCTTGCTTGTAATCTGTAACCCCTCTTCCCGGAATTTTTATAATATTTTAGTTATTTGAATTAAATAGTGATTTTTAGAGTTTTTTATAAATAAGTACTTAGTTAATTATTACGGTAGGTGACTTTGACCATAGTGGAGTTTTGGGGTACAAGGTGATTAGAAATCGTGGCACAGATGGTGCAATAACGTGCTTAGACTAGTGTATTAGACCTGATAGAGAAGGCCGAACCATAATGATGTCCTAACTAGGAAACCAGGCCAGGTTACGACTTGACTTCTAGAAATAGTTTAATTAAATTATTATTAAAGTTTATGGACTTGTAGAAGACCCGGTTGTACAAACCAGTCTGAACTTAACCAGGATCCAACCCAAGCCAGGTAGTCATGCAGTACATCCAAATGACATACGTGTTGATGTGATTTGGAATGAGTGTGTTGCATTTCCGTTTTATTGATTTAATGAATACTTTCTAGTATTCGTAATTAAATATTATAAATATCGTATTTAGTGATAATTAATGATATTGGTATGAAATAGGTTATTGTACGTTTTGGGATTTTTTAGAATGCGCGTGGTGGTGTATACACCGTTATCGACTTATCGAATTTCGTTGCTATTATTATTATTATTATTATTATATTATTATTATTATTATTATTGTTACTATTATTATTATCATTATTATTAATATTATTATTTTATTATCAGGGTTATTACTATATAATATTAGTACTATTATTGGTGATATATATATTCGTATTAATAGGCCCTATAATAGAATATATTGGGTTTTATTTTAAATTTTAGGGAGAGTATTATAGAGGTATATATAGAAATATATAGATAAACAAACAACTATAGGCATATAGATAAAAGTAAATATATATGTGGTAGGTGTATATATTTAAATATATATATATAGTATACAAATATTGTATATAAATATATATATACAATGGTTAATAAATTAGAAATACTTTTATGTTATATATGCAAATATGCTTATATGTATATACCTGTATACGCAAATATATTCATGGATATATACGCAAATATATGTATTAGTATATTTGTATACATATATAAATGTATAAATGGGAATATGAAAAGTATTATAGAAATAGAAAAAAAGGAAATAAACAAAAACCCAAACTTCCCTGGCCGACCCAGCCCGTGAGCCCCAGCACCCTCCCAAGCAGAGCACCCCGAACTGGGCACCCCCAGAGCTACGCGAGCCCGTGAACACCTTAGACCGAGCACAAGGCAGCATACATACAGATATGTATGTATATAAAGAGCGATTGAGAACGATGAGTATTCCATCAAACCCTAGCCGATCCTAGTCCAGCACAGCCACCATGGCATGCCACCAGCCTGGGCAACCCACCCGTGTCGCGCGCCGTTAGCCGGAGAGCCGCCGGAGTCGGCCGGGAACGTGCGAACATAGCGTGCGCAAACAGGGGGCAAACAGCAGCCACACCCAGGCCGAGCGCCATCTTCGAGGTTAGGTTTCTCTTCAAATTCATGATCGTTTATCGTTCTGTCAAATCCAACGGAAAGCCAACATATACCTCTTGTTTCTCCTTCAAATAGTTTTGGAAGTAGAGCGCTAGGTTGCCCAGAAAACAGATACGAACATGACGAAAAACCATTCAAAAATCAGAGCAGTTTTCTAGTCGAAACCACATGTTTCGAGATAGATTCTGATCAACCAGTTAGAATTTTAGAAAACTAATTGAAGAGACTTTTAGACAACATGTAGGGCTTCACAACCCTTTTTGCGGAATTTGAAATCATCGACTGAGCGTCGAGAAATCGAATCCCAAAGTTTTCCAAAAATCTGTTTTCAAAACTAGAAAATTGTTCCATACGACGTGCGTCCCGCCAATCCGGACGACGTGGTCATGAACCGAAAGCATCGAAAGCTGCGTAACGGTTTCGTGGTCGTGTGGGCTTTGACGGAATTCAAATTGGTCGCGTGTGCGCGACGAATTTGATGCGTATCCGTCATAATTTACCGTATCGTGCACGTTGCAAATTTCTCAATTACTTTGTGCACGTTCGTCAGATCGAGACGAAACTTGCGCCAACAGGACCGTATCATTTTTCTGGTCCTATATGCCAAGTTTGGTCCGATTCTGAGACAGTTGATAAAATCACCGTTTTGGGGCCCCACGGTTCCACTCAATGGGCGATTTTTGCACGGCCCGTCGGAATCCAACTTTGGACATACGGTTGGGTTCGTATCGGAAAATTGGATCCGTAGACATGTAGTTTGACGACTTTAGAGACCATTGACTCTGGCACGCTTTTCGGTACAAAGCGGGTCCAACGGCGGACATCGTTTTTGCCCAAAATTACCGTTTTGCCCCTGTGTCCAGAATTGGACTTAAGGATAGGCAATCCTAGCTAATTTGACTATTCTGAGATCATTGGTATTGTCTATTTCAGCTTCCGGGGACTGTTGTAGGGTTTTGACTATTGTGGTATATTGAGTGATTTGGATCATCGGTTTCACCAGCACAGGACCACAGGCGAGTACAGTTTATTGTTTGCATTTCGATATTGATCTTTACTATATTTCATTGATTAGTCATTGGTTATGTGATTATTTCTATTATAAATTGTTGAGTCGGGAATGAGAAGTACCAAGGATGTGTGATCTGACCTTAGACCGTGTAGACCGTGTAGACCGTGTTGCATTTATTTCTTGTAGACCGTGTAGACCGTATTGTATTTATTTCTTGTAGATCGTGTAGACAGTATTTTATTTATTTTTTGTAGTCAGTGTTTTATTTACTGCATTTAAACTGTGTAGATCGTGATTATTATTTTTGTAGACAGTGTTCCTTTACTGCAATATTTTCTGTAGACCGTGTAACTGTAGACCGTGTAACTTTAGACCGTGTAGACCGTGTCGCATAATTGTCCCGAGACCGATCACATATCAAAGGTACTTCTAACAGTTAGGGAAAGTCTATTGTGTCTATTTATTTACTATTGGTTTTCTGTATTTCCTATTTATTTTCAAAACCCATAATTGATGTCTAACCTTTGTCTTATAGTCATTTTCTTTATTTGAAATTGTATTCAGTGAATTGTGCTCGTTCTATTGCTGACTGGAAACCATATTTTTCAGGTTAGCCGATGATTCACTTAGCTTAGGGAGTGGTGGGGTACTTGCAGACAGAAGCCTAGAGACTAGCTAGATAGTTGAGTTGTAGTCATTTATTTATCTGTACAAGTTTATATTTTCTACAAATGTAAAACTTGTGATCCTTGTAAATTAAATTAATGTTGTGAATGAGCATCTTTTTATGATTCTGATCTTCATGGCCGTGACAGCGTTCTACCGCCGACACTACAGCGTAGGCTGGCTTGGACACGTCTCGTATCCGTTTAAAAAAAAAATGGGTGCGGGTCGTGACATAATCACATCAATATGTGATAGTACAGACGGCTGGAGTATCTAAGAACCAACCCATTTTGTACGAGCCTGATCCCGGGCAAATGGGGTTATTGTTGAGATGCTAGGCGAGTGTGTGTGATCCAGGAGTTTCTCTAAAATTGCATTTAGGTCTAGAAAGATCTTGTCGTGTCCTTGTGACATTAATTGAGAATCACTTACTTTTGACTAATATCAAGGTATGAATTTAATCACTCTAGATACTAAATCTTGTTCACTTGTCTTATTATTAAGTATTCATACTTCTCCTTTGACTGAGGGCTTGCTCGTCGTATTGACGACCTAGTTTTGTTCACTAGGGACCGAAGAAGATCATGATGTGGATCAAGCATACACTGAGGATGATCTCTATGAATAAAGTGGAACGGATGGAATGTAGTTTCATTTTGATAATATTTTCAATTATGTAAATTATGTGTTGAAGACTATGAATCAATCATGTGTTTGAAGACAGTGAATTAAATATGTAAAATATGTGTTTTGATTTCTAGACCACATATGTAATTTTTCTGGATAAATGAATGTTATGTAATTGTGGAATTCTGTGATTATTCCTTTTATCTATGCCTATCCCGGACCTTACAGGCGACAATCGCATGGTACATTTCGGTACTCATTGTACAGTTGCGTAGCCTGGGGAGAAGTATCACGTGTCTCGTGTCATTCTGGGAACCGGGGCATGACACTTACATTATCTTCTCCTGCTGAGAATATACCATCTACATTCTCACCAGTAGTAGAACCAATTTCTTCCAAACCGACATCAGCAGACAAGAAAAAACAACCCGTCCCCTTTGATAAAGCATTAAAAAAGTCCTCATCTCTCGGACATGAAAAGCCATATAATTTTGTCATACTGGCTCAATTGGCTAACACTCCAGCGAGACTGTCAATCTTCGAACTCTTACGTCTCTCAAAAGAAACTCGAGAAACGTTAAGTAAAGCTTTAATGCAGGCTGATGCTTGTCTTACTCTCCTTAAGAAGCCTAAAAAAGAACCTGTCAGCTGTACACATTGTCATAGTGTATTTGAGTTAATACCTAATATCACTTTTACGCAAGATGACATGTTGTTAGAAGACAATCGTCATGATCGTCCTCTCTACTTCATGGGATATGTGGATACCATGAAAGTCAATCGCATTCTGATTGACCCTAGGTCTGCTCTTAGTATCATGCCAAAGTCTTTGTTGGATGCCTTGAAGATCCCAGTGCACAACCTTTCTACAACTATCACTACCATCTTGGGGTTCAATCAAGGAAGAAGTGAACCTTTAGGGAAGATACGCTTGAAACTCTAAATCAGCAATCTTCGTACCAAGGTGACCTTCTATGTGATTGACAATCATGGCTTATATAATGCTTTGTTGGAAAGACCGTTCCTCCATGAATGATGATAAAGATCAATAAAGCATCTCCTTTAGGGAAGATACGCCTGAAACTCCAAATTGACAACTATCTCCACCAATGTTTCAAATATGTAGATGGCAATGGAGAAGTACAGAAAGAAGTTGTAGACCTAAATCCTTTTAAGGGGGTTGAAGCGTACTGCAGTGACTCTCGCATGTATAAAGAGAAATTCATAAAGGTGGTGTTAGCAATGGATACTGATGAAGAACAGGAAGGCGTGCTGAATGATACTCTCGTGATTCATGTCAAAGGACGTACTTCCTGTCCTCAGTCTTCCAAACCACTGACTATCTACCTTTCTTCTCACAAGAAGCAGCCTCTTGGTGTTAGTCAGGAACAAAGGGAGCTCACCTCTTCTGAGCCACTTGTAATCGACCTTCGTCGTAAAAAGCTCCTCCTCCTTCTCGTTCTTCTTCTCCCCCTCTGGTTATCAATCTGACTAAGCCTGTTAAGGCTAAAGGTCATGTTGTAAATGATGTAAAGATCAATAAAGCATCTTCTTTGCAGTATAATGATGTCTCTTATTATACTCAATGTTATTTGGATATGCTAGATAGCTTTAAACCACTTACAGTAGGAGTCGTATCATCTCTCTAAAATATGATATCACTGGATTCAATACAAGAATCGTACTTCTTAGTACCGTCTCGAAAGAAAGACGAAATGCCTACTTTTTAATAAACGAGAAGACCAAAAAATCATGCCTGACAACAATGATAAGGATGATAAAGGAAGGCTACAATTACGTCGCTATAGTCCGTAATCCAAGGCAATCATCCGTAAAATAGGCTATGATTTCAGAACTGGTCTCAATAGCGGTAAAGGAAGACGAACTCCTATTCGTATTTCTGTTCCAAAAGGAAAATCACAACAATACTACAGCAAAATGAAGCAGGGATTAGGTTATACTTCACCATTTTCGACTCCAGAAGCTTCCGAATCCGATAAAGATGAACGATCTAACTCTTCTGATTCCATTTCATGGAATTTTGATACCAGTATTGGTCATGTTCATCGGGTAACAGTATCTTCTAACATGGTGTCAGCCGAGTTCTCAGACAATGACGAAGATGATATTGAGGAAGCTCCTGGAGTAGACCCTTGGGCACAAAGGATGGACAATCAGTGGGAACTCCGTTTTGAACAACGAGAACCACCTACCGAAGATCAACTAATCCAGATCAATGTTGGAGAGAAGGATGTACCACGACCAATCTTCATTAGCAAAAATCTTCTAGAGGATGATAAACAAGAACAAATTTACCTCATTCGTGAATATATCGATGTCTTCTCCTGGAGCTATGAAGATATAGGGTTTAGATCCTCAGGTCGCAACTCATAAACTTAGCATCTTGCCTAATGCCAAACCAGTCAAACAACAACAACGGCAATTCAAGCCTGAAATGATGGATACGATTGACGATGAAGTCAAAAAGCTTATCGCTTGCGATTTTATCAGAGAAGAACAACATCCTGACTGGGTAGCCAACGTCGTATCAGTTTTGAAGAAGACTAGGAAAGTACGAGTGTGCATAGATTTTTGAGATCTCAATGATGGTGACCTAAAGATGAATTCCCTCTCCCAATTGCTGATGTCATGATCGAATACTTGTGAATTCAAACGAATCTCTTTCATGGATGGGTTTTCTGGATATAATCAAATCCGGATGAATCCTGAAGATGAAAAATACCCTTCCTTCCATACTCCTCGCGGAGTATACAGTTATACAGTCATGCCTTTTGGTCTTAAGAACGCTGGTGCAACTTACCAGCGGGCTATGAGTACTATCTTTCAAGATCACCTGCGAAAGACTGTCGAATGCTATATTGACGATATTGCTGTCAAAAGTCGTCTAAAGGAAGATCACATCCAAGATTTAAGAACTATCTTCAATCTAATGCGCCAGCATCAACTCAAAATGAACCCTACCAAGTCTTTCTTGGGTGTCTCTAGTGGCAAATTTCTCGGATTCGTCATTACCTCTAAAGGTACACGTTGATCCCGAGAAGATCAAAGCCATTCAAGAGATGCGTCCTCCGCGCAACCTAAAAGAGCTACGAAGATTCCAAGGTTCGACTTGCGTATATCAGGAGGTTCATTTCGAATTTATCTGGACATTGCAGACCATTTATTCAGTTAATAAAGAAAGGTGTATCTTTCATTTGGACAGAAGAATGTCAACGAGCATTTGATGACATAAAGCGGTATTTGATGAGTCTACCAGTCCTTGTACCACCGATCTCAGGAATACCCTTCTTGATGTATGTCCGAGCGATAGACCATTCATTGGGTGCATTACTGGCTCAGAAGAACAAAGAAGGTCATGAATAAGCCATCTATTACCTTAGTCGGACGATGATTGGGGCTGAACATCGTTATAGTCCTGTGGAGAAGGAATGCTTAGCCTTAATGTTTGCTGTTCAAAAGACAAGACATTACATTATCGGCCAAACTATTCATGTTATTTCTCGAGTCAATTCTCTTCGGGTCCTAATGAAGAAGCCCATTACACTCAATTCTAGGCTTGCTACATGGGCCATATTATTAGCACAATATAACATGGTGTTGCTCAAAATTCTGTGAAAGGACAAGCACTTGCTGACTTCTTAGCAGCTCATCCTGTTCCTAAAACATCTAAGCTCTATGACGAAATTCCAGATGAGACATTGGAATCAAATATGATCTCAGAAGAATTGCCTACTTGGCGATTGTTCTTTGACAGAGCTTCTAGAATTGGACCCGGAGGCACCCTTGTCGCTGGAGTAGGAATCGTTCTTGTTTCACCATATGGATTAGCTATTCAGAAGGATTATTCCTTAGATGAGTCGTGCTCCAACAATGTAGCAGAATACAATGCCTTGCTCATTGGACTCCAATTAGCCAAACAACTGGATATTGAATATCTCGAAATATATGGTGATTCTAAACTGATTGTTAATCAGGTTAGAGGCACATACGAAGTTTGACATCAAGATCTGGTACCATACTATGAAGCGACAATCAGAATAGCTTCTTCGTTCAAAGGGTTCTTTATCGAACATATACGTCAAGCATGTAACACAGAAGCTGATGCCTTAGCTAACCTAACTGCAGTCTTGGCAATTCCAGTCAAAAGATATGGTTGTTATCTCCAATAGAGAACTGTTTTGTCTTGAAAACAACCATAACATTGAATTCAGTAATTCAACTGAAGTCAATGTCATCAGCGAAGACTGGAGAGCACCTTTCATCGACTTTGCAGTACATGATATACTACCTGAAGATCCTAAAGAAGCTACAAGTATTCGTCGTCGATCGTTTCGATTCTATTATAATCACCAAAACCCTCTTTCGAAGAACTTTTGATGGATTACTCTTGAGATGTCTTGCTGGTGATGAAGCAAAGTAAATATTGTGCGAAGCTCATGATGGCATTTGTGGAGCACATCAGCCTGGTCCTAAATTACAGGATCGCATCCGACGTATAGGTTACTACTGGCCCTCTATGGTATCAGATGCCATTGACTATGCAAGGAAGTGCCGTGCATGTCAGATTCATGCAGATTTTATTCACCAACCGTCGGAATTTCTTCACCCAACTATCGTCTCATGGCCCTTCGAAGCTTGGGGCATGGATGTAATTGGTCCAATCAATCCTCCTTCGTCTAAAGGACATCTGTTTATCTTAGCTACAACCGATTATTTTTCTAAATGGGCTGAAGCCATACCTTTAGCTGAAGTGAAGACTAGTAGTATCATTAATTTCATCAAACATTATGTGATATACAGATTTGGTGTACCTCGTCGGATCATCCATGATAACGGACCACAATTCGTCAGCCATAAATTTACTAGGTTCTGTGATGACAACAAAATCAATAATGCTGCTTCTACGGCCTATAATCATGTGGCTAATGGGCTAGCTGAAGCATTCAACAAGACTGTCACGACCCAGATGGCTAAAACCCTAAAAATGAATCATAGATGGCGGTAGAGTCGGCGAGATTCTTGCAGATTCATGCACCCGCTTTTCGGATATGAGACGTGTCCAAGCCAGCCTATACCGCAGAGTTGGCGGTAGAACGCTGTCACGACTAAGATGCTCAAATTACAAAATAACAATTTTATTGCTCATTCACATTTCTAAGATTTATTACAACAATTACAACATTTATGTTGGAAAGAAAATACAATGTTCTTACACATTTAATGAAAATAATACCACTGCTATCTATTTCTAGGTTTATGTCTGCAAGTACACCCGTATCTCCCAAAGCTAAGTGAATCCACGGCTAACCTGAAAAATGGTGGTTTCCAGTCAGGAATGGAACAAGCACACAAACAGAAGACAATGCGAAAACATAATAGAATTTATAAGACATGAAAATAACATATGAGAGATGAAAACTAGAAAGTACTGATGACATGGCAGGTGGTGAAGAAGGCAAGGAAACAAATAAAATACAACTACCTATGTGATTTGAAATATCCTTTTCGATATGTGAACGGCTAGGGGGTAAATTCGGCACCCTGTACGTGTCGGGTGCAGCTGCTCTCCACGAAAGACACGGGGGATAGTTCTGGATAGTCCACATGTCTACTAAGATATTTCTCCTTCCGACTACTCCGTGTGATGAACGTGGCAACAAGCAGCAAGACATATGTATAAACATGAAATGAAAAGACTACTATGAATCGAAAGCAATCAGAGAGTGTACTTGCCTGGATTTAGTTGCAATTGACGTGTGGCTTGATCCTACTAGCACAAAATAGTCGCAGATGTCATACTACACAAGACGATCTCAATTGATGGGACGGACCATGCCATTGAGTCCGGAACCGTCCGATTAGCCTAGGGTCGATACGACTAAGTCAAAAATTTACAAGGAACTAAGAATGCATGACTAGTCATGAATATGTTCTCATAATCGAAGAAAAATTCGTTTAATAAATAGGAAATCCTTATTAAGAAAATATATAGAAAATACTTGTAATCTATTTAGAAAATATTTACGATATTTGAAAAATGACATTTTCTTAGTTAAAAATAATTTAGAGGAATACGTTCAAAAGTATAGTAAATCATTTTAGGCAAAATCCTTAATTTGTCAAAAGGATAATTTTAAGTCAAAGCTATAGTTTAAATAGATGGAAAAATAGTATAATAATATTTTTAAGAATTCTAAACCCAATTTTGAAAATAGAAATATGACCCAAGCCCAATCACACCAATATCTTTATTTATAGACAAAAATAGTAAACTATAATAAATTAATAATACAATATAAATATATATATAATATATATATATATATATATATATATATATACACACTTGTAAATACATATTATACGTATATTACTATGCCCTTACATATATGGGCCAAATTTTTTTTTACTTATTTATGTAACAGCCAAAAACTCGGCCCATTAATAACAAGAATCAAAATAAACGAAACCTAAAATTGGGCTAACTGTCTTGGCCCAAACAAAACCTGTAATTATATAGATAAAGCCCAAACTAATAAACGTAAAAATATCTGAATTAATTTTAATTTAGGCCTAAAACCCAGGCCCATAATCTAAACCAAAAACCATTAACCAAACTAACCTAACACTTCTGTTAGAACAACCCACAACAAATAAGTAAACAAAATAAAAAAAGGAAAGGAAGGAGAGAGAATACAGAGAAAGAGAAAAGGGAAAAATAAGAGGGGACCGATGTCTCACCGACGAGGGAAGTCAACGGACGACTACACCGGCAGAGGAGAGAGGACTCACTGGAGGTTCTCGAGAGACGATGTCTCACGACGAAGAGGGGCGGCCAAGTCGATCGGCATAGTGGCAGAGACGCTCGAGATTGAGCGGTGGCAGTGCTCGCAGCGAGGGTCGGGCGCAAAGATGGCCGGATGGTGGGTCGAGTTGTGCGTGTGCGACATCGGACGGGCGCTGCTCGCTTAGGAGGGTCCCGCACTGGCCTTTCGGCGCAGCAACCACAGTAGTGGAGCGCCGGTCGAAGAGGTACGTCAGGTGAATGAAGGTTTAGGGTTTTTGTTTTGTATTTGGGTTGGTGGTTGGGGGTGCGATGGTGATCGTGTAGATAGTGGTGGTTATGGTGGCGGTCTTGGTGGTAAAATTGATGGTGACGGTGGCGATGTAAATTGGCTAGGTTGCAGGGTGTTGGTGGTGGATTCGATGGAGGCGGGCGGACTGGTTTGGGAGGTGGTGTTGGCCAGCAAGGTGGCGTCGGGACTGACAGGGTTATGATCGGAGCAGGGAATATGGTCGATGAAGTTGGCACAGTGGACGTGTCAGGGACAGGGAGAGTACGGTCGTGACAATTCTGGAGGAAAGCAGCAGGGGTCGGGTCGATGTAGATGGTGGTGGTGGTGCTGTGGATGATGTTGGCGATGGTGGTAGTTGTCACCGACGAGGGACGGCTAGGCAGAGCCACGGGGATGGTAATAATGGTTGTGGCCTTGATGGGGAGCACAGTTGGAGTTGGCCGGTGTTGTCAGCCGAGGAGAGGGGACTACTTTGTTGGTTGTGTGGTCCATGGGTGAACTTGCATGATTCTTGAATATAGGTATATATATAAGAACATGAGAGAGATGAAGGCCTCTTAGATATATTGTATACCAGTACATATAAGAGGGATAGGAGTAGGTCGGCGGCTGTTTAGATTATAGGATACGATTTAGTCTAAAAAAACATATAAGATAATATCTCTTTAAATTCCAATATCTATATCTTTAAATGATATACCTAAGATTTGATATATTCAAATCTGTTACAATCTATCGTTATAAATAAAATAAGATGTATAAGTAATTTAGAAACTCTTTCAATAATATAAATAAATCGATCATAGGTTGATCTATCTAATCTAGTAATTGACCAGACTATTTATTTCAAAATAATATTCCGTATGATTGTAATATTCGAAATATATTCACAAATCAAAGATATAATATGATATTAGATCGACCAATTCTAGAAGTACATTTATAAAATAACTAGTAAATGCTTTTGCCTCTCAAAATATATATAATTACTCTCTCAAACATAAAATATTTTCATCCCAAATATATAATAATAAAATACACAAGATTATCACTCCTGTTTCTTTTATTTTAAAACTGTTTTTTATAAAAGAAATAATCCTAAATTATTATTCACCAAGTATCTGTAAAAAATTATCTTCAACACAAAAATAAAATTCGGGAAGAGGAGTTACAAAGACTATCATCAAACTCCTCAAATGTTTGTCTCTATAACAAACGTAATTGGAGTGAGAGAAACTTGGAGAATATCTGGATTATCGTACTACAGTCCGTAATCCTACAGGTTGTACACCTTTCTCTAGTATATGGATGCGAGGCGTCTTACGCTGGAAATTCAAATTCCATCCTTGAGAATGCTATTGCAAATGAACTTACCACGGAAAACAATGATCGTCTTCGGCTTCAAGAATTGGAGAAGCTCGAGAGAAGAAAATGCTATTGGCCCACAAACATATCGAACTTTATCAAGCACGTATCTCAAAAGCTTTCAATCGCAAAGTCAAAGTAGAACATTTCAGGAAGAGAGCTAGTTCTTACAGTCAGACGTCCT